>VWZL01000861.1:1788084-1818326 GCA_013396915.1 Stercorarius parasiticus
TTTTTTTTTTTGTAATCTGACCGGGCAAAATGCCATGGAAATAAAGTCATTGCAGCTCTACTATATACTCTACTGTATACTAGTACTCTGTGCAGTAGTAGTTGTTCTGTGGTACTGTACTGTCAAATGACAGTTCTGCACGTGGAACTTTTTTCAGCATTGGTATTTTTTTCTGAGGTGGCGTTGCTATTCTGGAGGATGGCAAAGCAAGCAAAAACTTCAGTGTTGACTCAGTCCAGAGTGCAGACAGATTTAGTTCAATCTCAAGAGCATGGATCATCGTTGTCTGACACTTTCAGCAACTGAGACTTTAGATGGCAATTGATCATCTCACCCCTGTTACTGTGCTTGATTTCTGTCTGGCTGTAGGATTAGATGGCATGCAGATGTTTTCCTAGGTTCTTTTGAAATAAATACTTGTTTACTTACCAGCGAGCATCTGATTCCTTCTCTGAATAAAGACCATAGGGTCTTTATTCATCTGCACTAATACAGCATCATTGGGCCTGGGCAATAAAAGAAAAGGATGGTTACCCACAAAAATGCTACTGTTCTATTCCTCTCTGTTCATACCCTCTGCACTTAGGGTCCCATAGCTTCTGGTGTAAGAGCAATACTGTAAATCTTATGCTGCCTCTTTAGATGTTGGGGGTTTTTCTTCTTTTTTTTTTTTGTACTTTGTAATTAAATGTTTGAAAGAATTTTAAAGATAATTTGATGATGGAATATTGCAGATCTCAGTAGATGAGTAATCAGCCACAAAAATAGTGGTCGTTTGCACTCAATTTTCAATAAGAAGGTGCTGCTAACAAAGCATCTATAGCTTTGGTTCAAATAATTTGGAATAGTCTAAAGCTGGTGCTGTCCCCAGCTTCTGTGCAATAAAGAAGTACCTAAGTGTGCTGAGCACTTCTGTCTCTTACGGTGTCAGCACAGTAAGTTGTGGTGGCAGACAGAAAGAAGTCATGCTTTGGTCTTTGGGCTCTATATGCCTTGGGTGAATATGCAAATATTTTTTGTTTGTTTAGTGGAGGCTTATATTACAGGCAGGTACAGTATTTGCAAATCTCTCAGTAGCTTCTTGTATTTCATCCTCAAGTTCTGGTGGTTTTTTGCAACGCTGCCTTGCCTTGCTGCACCACCTGATCTTTTTGCAGCTAGAACTAGTCTTCTCTGCTGTCACTGGTTACATTCCCTTTAATCTGAGATCTGTGAGCTCCAGTCCCCAGTATCAGAAGGCAGTTCCTAGTTTGGGGTCTGTTGGCACTGCTGTTTAAGAGTTCTTCCTCAGTTCCTTCTTCCAGCTAGGGGAGCAGTCTAAGTGGACCTGCTGTATTTGGAGCAGGAAGCACAAAGCATAAGGAAGACACAGCGAGCACTACTATAAAAAATTATTCGAGCTCAACTATGTTATGTGTGCCCATGATGAAATATGTATAATATATATTCATTATGTATGATATATATGCATACATATATTTAAAAACATCTCGTAATTCAGATGCCAGATATTGGGAGGTAACTTTTCTTTATAAATCCACCCATAATGACCAAGGTGGAAGCACCCTGAAAAGAGGTTTTTCACGTACACTGAAGGACACCAGAGAGCCGAGTCTTTTAGAACAGTAACCCTCTGCCACCACCTTCTGGCTGAGGTTTGCAACCACATGTGCTATGGCATTTTTTTCCTCAAGCATTAATCATACGCTTGACAGCGTGGGTTCTCCTAATTTTTATAACACATTTAAATATATTTATTTTCTTTGAGTTTGTGTAGCTTTCTTGAAATCCATACACCATTCTGAATGTATAAGGAGTCATCTTTTGTGTTAATAACGCCAATGGCTTTTTTTTTTTCAGCGTGGCATTTATATAATCAAAGCCAGTAATGGGATTTTTGTTGCTGTTGTTTGGTTTTTTGTGTTTTTTTTAATCTGGACAAAAATAAATTAACTGGGAAAATCTGGTCCACAGATGCTTTTAAAAAATTTAGATTAGCTATTTGCATCTCTTCTTCCCAAACAATCGTGCAACAAAGGGCCCAATTAATGAAAGTTACCCAGGAGGGATTTTTAATTAACTTAATAAAATTATGTGGGTATGAGATGCAGGATTATTCAGAAATTTTTATTGAAAAACATCTTTATTGATTACAGTTAACTGTGTCCTGTTTAATGTCGTGCAATTTACTGTCCTGCCATGTGCGTTCAGAGTATCAGATTGCCTTAATGATGATAAAACACGCACACCCCCTGCAAAGTATACAAACCAAAATACCGAATCCAAACAGATGAGTTTCAGCCTGCGCGATTTGCTTTAAGGTGTCTTCAAGGTTGCCAAGGTTATTATTTTTCCATATAGAAATAATACCAAAAGTGTGGAGCAATATTGGGAAAGGAAGAGTTCCACTGTGTAAGACCTAAAAATGTACTAAATGAAATTGTGCGTCTCTCAAATACAAGTTGGGACTTGTATATCCTTTCAGTACTGTCCTGGTTTCTTTACCAGATTTCTGCTTGTGTTGTTTCAGAAATCAAAGAAATGTAAGTCAGCAGAATCAGCTTCTCAGCAAGATACCGCTGAAGGTAATGTCACAGCTACTAATTATGTGTAGCCTTCTGAGTCATGAAGCAGATCCATGATTTCATTATTTTTTTTCTTTCATAGATTCTGCAGGTCCATCAAAGGCTAAGAATGGAAAGGATTCTGTTAGTTCCAGTTCTGGAGAAAAGCGGCAGATTATCTTCACCAAAAGTTCCGGTTGGTGTTTATTCTTTAATCTAAATGTGAAAAACGTGAACAAATAGTTCTGCTTTGAAAAATGTTGTAGGGGAGATCCTTCTCTGGCTATTTTGTACCACAGTTTTCAGAAGCTACCCTCTCACTTCCTTTTTTTATCTTTCTCAGTGATAAAAAAGAAAGATAAAAACAGGAGCTGACAGTCTTCGAGCGAGGCATAATGCCATGGCTCGCTGTTTCAAAGAACATCCTCTTTCAAAAGTCTCTCCTAAAAGTCTGCCTTCCCAAGCTGGAGTAGGAAGCTGCCTCATGAACATGCACAAAGCTCCTTATTCAACAGAAACTGTAGTCAATGTAACTACTTCTTAATACAGAGCTTTGTTTTACAATACGCCAAATCTGCAAAACTGACTCTGCAGAAAGTGTGCAAGGGCTTTTATGTAGCCATTTTTCCTTATTTTGCCCAGTTTGCCTTTGTCCCATCTGCTGTCCATCCTCCTGTACTTGGAGTAAATAGTCCAGCGTAGGGACTGACTTTTTGGTATACTTTCACAAAATACCTAAAACAACAGAGTCTCTGCTCACGCTTGTGACTGGCAAGTGTGTAGTGATGCAGATAACTAATAAAAATAATAAACACTTTTCACCACATGGCATTTTTTTTTCCCCACTGCGGAACAAGCCAGATCTGCTTGTTTATGTCACTCCAACATTGCTGTGCTTTAAGTTGGGGGGAACCAACTTGAATGAATGAGATTAGAGATTCTTATTCACACATTGATATAGCCAAGGGTTTGGTATATCAGTGTGATTGGCTAGGAGGTAGTGTGAGGAGAATTAGTTGTTTTCCTGAAGTGTGAGTGGTCAAAAGATCTGTTATGGCAGCTTGTTTCAATGAGGAGTATTAAAATGTCCCGAGCTGCTGACTTGACTTTTAGTCCTTCATTTTAGCTGCTAATTTGCTGTGTGTCACTGGGAGCAGCGGGATGTAACTTCAGGATGTGCTGATGTACCTACAGTAGTCACGCAGCGAAGAGTAAACTTGGCAGTCCTTTAGTCCAAAGGATGGTGCCCTCTCTTTATGTAATATATATTATATTATTTAATGTCTCCAATTCATACTGATATTTTCATTCAGAACTATCAGAATGGGTACATTTTTAAAGTCAGTTTGAGGTTTCTGTGTGAAGTATTCGATCATCTACGTTACAGCCACAGAAAAAGTCAATATAATTTGTTTGAAGAATCTGAGAAGAGTTAAATGAGGAGCTGTAGATAAATTATGTTAGAAGCTGGGAGAATTTCCATCAGAAATGCCTTACCTGCCCCCTACTGTCTGTTTTTATAAAGGATAGACTTTTAAAAATATTTCATTCCAGACGATTATAATTGCACTTGCATGGTCAAGAACCTTGTAATTCTAATAACGTTTGATGTATGTTTCTTTTCTAAGAGTGTAAAAGAAAAAATACGCCTTTTGAAATGTCAGGTCATTGCTTTATGTTTCTGGCAGCGGTTACATTGACCAGCAAGAGATTAAGAGGAGAGAGGGAAAATAAAGGAAAAATCCATGGGCTGAGGAATGCCAGTAGCGTAAGAATTAATTTGTGAACATGGCACCCTAAGGTTTCTGGACTTGTGGCGTACATATTCATTCTTTCAAATCCAGTGTTTGGTAATTCTTTCCAGACAGCTATTGGTGGCATTAAAAGCAGCATTCTCCGAATATAAAAAGAGTCTGATCTATGATGATTTAGGGTTGCACATACAATCAGTTAAGTGCATTTTCAGACAGGCCCCCTAATAGCTGTTCACATGCCGTTGTGCCTAAGTTAAACTAAATATATGGAGTTTCTGTAGACTTCTGTGTATTCATTTCTTTGCACAAGAGACTTGGCACGTGCTTTTTAAAATATTATCCTTCAACTTTGGAAAAGATTAAATCGTTGTTAAGAAAAGTAGGGGGGGCAGGTTGTAGCAGTAGGTATAATACACGGAGAGAGATGGTATCGGAAACAGAGGGATGGGCATTTTCCTATCCCAAATATAAAATGATGCAGACCATTGTTATTGGTCATAAATGACTTTGCAAAGAATAAAGGGAGGAGATAGATTCCCTGGGGACAGTATGTCACAAGTTTAGCTTTTGTCATTTGATAGCTGATTTCTAAACAATATTTCAGGGTGGTGGAATACTTTCATGTTTCTTTCTTAAGACTAGAGTTCAGAGCCATTTTTCACTTAGGGGACTAAATGTTGTCAATACTGAATTACAGTGCAAGGGGGTTACACAAGTAGCAAAGAATTCCTCTCTCTCCAAGATTTCTAAATGCATTTTGAGCATAAGTTCTGAAAGCTAGGAATGTGTTTGCTGTTAGGAGCATGTTTGCTGTTGAGTACAATTATGGGATATATTTGTGATAGCCCTGAAAAAATGTATATATTTCATCTCTGTACACTTTATTTTTTAAATATTTTTTTCTGTCTTTATTTAAATACTCTTCTCAATTGTGAGCTGTTATGCATGCTTCATTCTATTCCTTTTTCTCTATCAGATAATGGAAATTCATCTGTACCAGGAAAAGTCAATAAGGCTGCTTCTACTACTACTACTACTACGAAGAGATCCATTGCAGACAGCGAGGAGAAATCTGAGGCATACAAATCTATTTTTACATCACACAGCTCAGCAAAACGTTCAAAGGAAGAGTGTTCCAATTGGATTACTCACACAGCGTACTATTTCTGAAACAATGATGAGCCCGATTGTAACATTCATTACTGCTTTCCTTCCCTAAGGCTTTTTCTGTACAACTCTGATACAGGACTTTTGTTGTAATCTGATGTTATCAGGAATTACTCAGTTTGTAAGTTGTTTATAAACTTGTGACATGCAACTTCTGTTAGATAAGAAATAGATCACCAGGATCCCTGTTGTATCAGCAGACTGCATTCTAAAATGATAGATTCTTTGCACAGAAATTTTTCTTTTCTTCTCCCAGTTGGATCCTGTCAGTCACACTAGCCAGTGTCCTCAGTAGCAGGAGTGAAGATAGAAGGATCTGCCGGCTGTTCTCTTCTATTGATATTTGCCGCAGCTGTAATTATAGTTTTCAATGTATTAGTACAGAAATTGAAGCTTTATGAAAACTTTCTGAGAGTAAAAAGAGCAATAATGCTTTTCTTTTGTACTAGCTGACTGGGCCCTCAGTAGAACTAGGTGCTGTAGGTGGTTTTGGGTGGAATATATGAAAGCATAATCTTGAAGATGTTTGTACAACATTCTTATTGTACATATTGTTGTAGCCTGTTTTTTATAACAGGGGATTCACTTGTAAATCATTATCTATAAAGATGAGACTGTAGTAGTAAGGCTGTTGTTTTCCCACAAAGGTTTTGGGGGTCTTCTTTGGGGGTGGGCGTTTTAAAGTTATGGAAGTATCAGGTCTGAGCTTGCTTTCTTTTGTCAGAGGATCAGAATCCAGTGGAACAAAAGTATGAGTTTCCTTGCTTTTCTGCTGAAACAGTAAGGTTCTGTGTACGTCTCTGGAGCAATTTGCCGTTTTGAATTCAGCAACTTACATGAAAATAGGAGCCTTTGCACAGGGTCAGAGAAAAATGTGTGGTGACCAAATAGGAGCAGCCAGATCTTAACTGGCTCTTTAACGAGAAACAGTTGGTCCCCAGTGTCCTGCGGGTCCAACCCATTGATGGCTGATGGAGGGAACCCTTCTCAAGGCTGGAGTTGGCTTCTGAGAACCTTTCTCTTTCACTTGCAGGCAACTCGAATATGCTGCTGTCACAACATCTGCAGTACACATTGTTTTATTTTCTGACATAAAATTCTTAACAGCAACCAACTATTTGACTGTTAATTGCTTGTTACAGAAAGGTGCTAAGCATAGTACATCACTCAGTTTTGCTTTTATATTTATGCTTTTTATCCCTGTGACATTGATTTAAATAAAACTTTCTGTTGTCATCTGACCGTAACACTTCATGTTCTGTTGAACAGATATATACAAGTGCTTATTTTGTCAGTGCTAGAACAGAATAACTTTTTACAGGCTTTCCTTTGGACCTTTTATTCTTAGCTTTTTTCCAAGCATAGGAATCCTTTTTAAATGTTAATGTTCCATAGCAATGATTTAGTGGCTGAATATTTGAATCCAATAATATCTACATTAAATGACCAGAGGGAGGGATGGAAGCTTTTCACCTTCATCTCTTCCTCTTTTAAAATTAAAATATGCTTTTATAATCTTGGCACAAACTAAGCAGAATAGAAATGCAGAAAGTAGGAGGCTTTTAAAACCACTGCGAGATGTTAACATTGTTACCTTTGTGTGTGAAAATGATTAATTATCCTCATAATTTATTTTTAAAAGTGTCCCCACTTATAATTGGCAATAGTTAATTGGCGATTCAGATGCTGTGTTTATATTCGCGTAGGTGGTCTCTGTGATTTAAGCATGTTGAATGAAACTGCTAGGATTTTATTATTATTTTGATAGGTATAATTAAAAATTGGCTTGTTGTGGAATTTATATGGTGGTAAGCACTTTTGTTTTCCAAAGATGTGAATGCATATATACAGCACATCAAACAGTTTGAGGTTTACTTGAACTTCCAGGAAGCACTCAGCCACGTTTTGTGTGCATGTCTAGTGATCAGCTTTGTTCTCCCCATTCTGTAGTCTCTTCCTCTTCATTATTACCCTTTATTATTTGTTAGTTACAGATAATTAAATTACTGCACTAAAAGATATACTATAGTAGGCCCTTTATTTGCAGTCTAATTCTGTTTTGACAAGACACGTTAAAGCCCTATTAGTATTTTAGAGGAATGCTCTATTTTAGAGCATTTTGGAGGAATTTAGATTTATTTAAATCAGTTACAAATCCTAAGGGGAATTCACTTAATGCTTTTGATTTAGCTATTACTTTGCTAAAGAATACGTGAAAACATAATAAGCAGTTTTGCTTCCTTTTTCTTGATAATACATTAGGCAAAGTCCAGCCTGCTGACTTGGTAACGGGCTTTCCTGCTCATTGGGGCATAATAGTGACTTCTTTTTTTCCGTCTGACCTGCTCATCTATCAAAATAAGTTCATGACTACTGTGATTTAGTTAATGTATGGATTCTTCATATACACTTGCGTTCATTATCTGGAATTGATGGTTTGTGCTATGCTACTTACTTAGGATTGTGTTTAGTAGTTTACCATCCTGACTTTGTGGATGGAGTTCTTAGAATGTTTATGGTTTATAGAAGTGTTGTCAGTGACTGATGAGGTCTTTTCCTTCCCTTTACAAAAAACAGCTGTGAAGGAATGTGATATATTGTTGGCATGTGATGCAATTCATCGCCACAATTGACTTTTGTTAATGTAAAATAGAGGAGCAAAAAACTGACACTTCTGTTGTTGGCAGGCTGGGTTAGGCAGTTGAGACTGGAACGTTGACTTGGCAAGTTTTAATAGATTCAAGCGAATAGTTTGCTGGAGGATGTTTGCTTTGTTGTGGTTTGCTTTTTGTGGGGGAGGGCAATTTAATTTTCTTTTAATGTAGGTGAATTTGAATGTTGGTGAAAGTTGAAGACTGCAGAAGTCTTAGAATCTGAAACCTATATTTTTTGAGATGCCACATAAGTCTCCCACAGCATTTCATCCATGTGTCTCTGTTCTGGGGAGTTCACAGAACAGTTAGTTCTGTTTCCATGATGTTCAAGCCTTGGCCTCTCTTCTGAAGAGCTTAAAAAGGATCCAGTTAGTGTCAGTTGTATAATAGGGGGATTTTTTTGTGATGTGGAACCTGCCCACTGGGAACTGGACTGAAATTCAACAACTTCCTTCGTATAGCCCAGTAATCAAATTCTGGTTGTGAAACCTGGCTCAGATATGCACTAGTGAAAAGGGAGAAGGACTTGGGGGTGCTGGTGGATGAAAAGCTGGACATGAGCTGACAATGTGTGCTCATATCCCAGAAAGCCAACCATATCCTGGGTTGCGTGGCCAGCAGGGCGAGGGAGGGGATTCAGCCCCTCTGCTCCGCTCTGGGGAGACCCCGCTGCAGTGCTGCCTCCAGCTGTGGGGGCACCAACGTCAGGACATGGACCTGTTGGAGTGGGTCCAGAGGAGGCCACAGAGATGCTCCGAGGGCAGGAGCCCCTCTCCTGTGAGCACAGGCGGAGAGAGTTGGAGGTGTTCAGCCTGGAGACAAGAAGGCTCCGCTGAGACCTTATAGCGGCCTTTCAGTACTTAATGGGAGCCTACAGGAAAGATGGGTTTATCAGGGCCTGTTGCGACAGGACAAGGGGTAATCACTTTAAACTAAAAGAGGGAAGATTTAGACTAGATAGAAGGAAGAAATTTTTCACGATGAGGGTGATGAAACACTGGCCCAGGTTACCCAAAGAGGTGGTAGATGCCCCTATCCCTGAAAACCTTCAAGATCAGGTGGGACGGGGCTCTGAGCACCCTGAGCTAGTCGAAGATGTCCCTGCTTATGGCAAGGGTGTTGGACTAGGTGGCCTTTCAGGGTCCCTTCCAACCCAAACTATTCTATGATTCTATGACTGTAAAGCTACATATCCTCATTTACTGTCCTGTGAACTGCCTGTCTCTGTGCACACTTGCAGAGTGTTCAGTCCTTTCAATATTGGTACCTCTAAAACTGAAAACCTGAGGGTGTTCACACATTCAGACTCAGCGGAGATCAGCCTGGTATCAGTGTTCAGTGCTGCAGCTTAATTCCCTACTCATACCAAATCGGATGTGATATCTCATGCTGTTTCACAGGATATCCTGTAAACTACCTTTTCCCCTTGTCCCTGATGGTCCGTAACAGCATCTGCAGCCTCAGCCGCTGTGGAGCGGCTGTTAACGCCCTGCTGCAGCTGATGGACCGACTTGGGTTCGCCTGTGCCATGTGCTGACCTGCGACGAGGACCGAGGGTGCTGACACTGTGGCTTTTTGTCTTCATGGAGGACAGTGAACCTTGCACGCCTGGAACCTTTCAGGCCTGACATCCTGGAGCTGACAAAGGTGGGTTTGGGGTGGATTGCTCTTTCCTGGCTCCTGCAGGCTGCAGGAAAAGGCGACTTTCCTCCTTTATTCCCTAACCTCCAGTACCTCTGTTTTTTGCACATTGCTGTTGGAGGTCTTGTCTCCCCAGCCATCTTTTTCTGCAAGACCTCTAAGAACAGCGTGTCTTCAAGGCTTTTATTTCTCCATGAATCTTAATTGTAATTAAGCAATGATTTATGATGTTGCCGATACAAATGAGGGTGTAGCAGCCTTGAATCTCTAGAAAATTAGACTAAAATCCTTCAGAAAAGAAGCAGCACCCCCGACAGCCATGGGAAGGCAGAGTTGAAGAGGAAGAGTGTGTAGTATCTGTTCTGGAAAGACCAGAATTTAGTGACATCCTGCTGATAAAACTCTGTCGTTAGTGAATAGGAAGCTTCAAGGGACAGAGTTCATTCTGTAAGGGTATGTTAAATTTTATTTCACTTGACTATTTTTTTAGAAGTAATTGTAGAACTATTTTCTCTCTAACGGGAATAAAGTTTGAGAGGCGTTCAGTGGGAAAATGCATGCGGTTTGCTAAGACGGTTGGGAGATTTTATTGGAATCTCGGAACTTCTCTGCTTCGGTCTCCGACTTCCATGCCATGAGTTCATCACATGCCTGCCAAATTGACCAAAGAAAGCTTAAAGTTCTCTTTAAAACATGATGCTTGTTAGATTAAAATATTTCTTATTCATGTCCTATTCTTAGCGAAACTGAACGAACACAATTGTCTTTAAGCGTCCCATCGTCCTGCTTGCTTTGCAGCCTAGACGCCAGTTGCAGTTGGTATATTTTGCTCAAGATTCAGAACTGTGGTGACCCTGCCAAATAGTTTCTTAGTTGCATTTAAAAATAAAAGGGCTGTTTATACGTTACAATCCACAGAGGGTCTGAAATCAGTATGTCCTAAGATGAATACAAATCATAGACAAAAAGTGTTTTGTTGGAAGGCTTCACAAATATGGAACTGATTACTGCTAGACAGCGCAGATTTCCTTCTGTAAGATGGAACTGATATAATTCCTTCCTGACAGCTAGAAATTATAATTGAGTTGGGTTTTTTCTGTGTCTTAAACTTTACCAACCTTTAAAATGAGCAAGAAGGATGGAATCCTAATCCATCTGCAATTGATGGGAATTCTGCCTGTAAGCCAGGGTTTTAATCTAAATATCCATCCGACCGCCCAGTTACTGTGGAGGTACTGCTAACAATTTCATAGCTGTGGTTTTGTCAAGCATTTAACTTCATGTGGATTAAAATCTCTCTAACAGGTCAGTGACAGAATTCAATTTGCAAATTGACTACAGATCTTTTTGGGGGAAGAACCAATTTCGCTGTGACATTGAGTAGAATGAACTTCTCTTTTTAAAATGTTGCCTTACCAGCTCTTTGTAACGTATCCAGCAGAACCCGACCTTTGTGTAGTATTTGTGACATCTCAAAGAGGTTTTCTCGGAAGTTAAGGGCTTGAGTTGGTGAAAAATAACCCCTTTCCCTTGTAGACGCATTCATCTGTCAGACCAAACCGCTTCTCTTTTCGCCCAGTTTTTCCCTTGTTCCTTCTCACTTGCCTCCTTCGTTTCTCCTGCTTACAGAAATAAGACAGTGCTTTGCTTGGTGGTGATCGGGAGAGCAGGAGCAGGGAATGATCAGGGTGATGGATGCTCTGGTTTTGCAGCTCTTTGGGGCTGATTTGCGTTGGTTATGCAGCCAGAGAGGCTCCTCGCCCAGCTGAACTTTTCTCCCTCTTCCAGGCCACGTCCTGAATTTGACGGCAGTTTGAGTCGGGATCGGCCCGTAGCTTGTCACTGCACGGAGTTCTTATTTTGCTCCCTGTGTGGCAGTTTTTAAAGAGCAGAGTTGTATCCACAGGGGAGAACATCAAGATGTTCAGTCTCTTTCCTTTCCATGTTACTGATAAGAAGGTGTTTCCCTCTTCCTTCCATGGTCTTGGATGGGTGTCCAACCTTTCGTGCCCTTCTCTCCCATGTAAATTATTTCCCCACTGTATGAGGATGTCTTAAGGCTTAATTATTAGGTTTGGGGGACAGAAGATGTCCATACCGGGCTGCAGTGTAATTTGTAAACAGAAGACAAGGAATGCTTTTCCGTGGACTGTCAAAGGCTGACTGGACTCTGGAAAGAAATAAGTTGTTAGCCTAAAATAGAAAGAATTTGACAGTGTACGTTTTCCTAACGGTCAGGAATGTCACATTTTTATGCCATGAGTTTCCTCTTCTATAATTAAAAGTAATTCTGAGGAATCACTTAATATCCACTTTGCAGTGATAAGTGGGGTTTGCCGTAGGAGCATGGAAAGGGCTGCACCGGGCGGGATGGGCGTAGCTTTCTTCAACTTGCCTACAAAGCTAAAGAAATGCAAAGCAGCTTATTGCTCAATTATGCTGACTTTAGCAACTGGGTAGGACAAATTAAAAAAATAAAAAGGGAATATCTAGTCTCAACCTGGGTATTTAATGGGTCCCAAAATGTGCTGAACTCTTTAGTCTAAATGGGCTCTTTAGTGTGGTGTCAAATAAGTTAAAAAGCAAGGGAGCTTTACAAAGCTTCCTTCATTGTTTAAACTTGTTTAACTCATGTTAAGGCTAATGTACATTTATTCAGACTGACAAAGTGCTGAATTTACACAACAGGGATAGTAATAATTAGGTCAGATACTTTTTAAATGGNCTATGCTTATGAATGGAAATGATGATTAGCGCTGGCTGAGGCCAACCGCAATACCTGCATACGCTCCTCTCACCCCCCCACTGACACCCCTTCCCCGGCCGGTGCTGGCCGTGCCATGTCCCAGCTCCGGCCCGGCTGCTGGAGCCCTGAGCAGCAGCTGCCAGCCAGGCCTTGTGTTACAGGTTACTTGTGACAATGTGGCATTCCTGCTGCAATAACGCGTATTTTTGGTAAGCCCGTAACTGCCCTTTGAAGCTGGCTCTCCTCGTCCCTGCTGGGATCTGACTGAGACCAATAAATTACACTAACAAAGATGAAAACCCAGTCATTAAAACTGCATTGTCTGTTCAAGCTTGTGAAGTTGAGCTCTAATTTTTCACGGTGTCCACTTAAGATTACCTAGTTCTTACATATTTATTGTAAGCGTTTCCCTTAACTATTACCATCCCTACAGTTTGGAGACGAGATGAGGCGTCTGTATCTTGCACCTTTCTCAGAGATATTTGGTGCTGGTGACTCCCAGGACAGAATCCGGGATTAGTTAGTCCATGGAGCTGATCCAGCACAGCAGGATTTGTTTCTCCAAAAACGTTTTTTCTTGGCTTTCCTAATATTTGAACAAGCACTCTTGTTTAATTCAGTGAAACAGAATCTGCTTGCATTTGAATTGTGGTCGGCAGCGGGCATGCTGGGCTGGTTGGATCTCTTAAGCTGCAGCCATTTACTTACCCATTGAGATTTAAGCTACTCATAGCTCATTTGGTTTGCATGTTTCCATTCTTTAAGGAATCATTAAACACTCTCAAACGTACCCGTCGGACTGGCTGCAGCGGCTGCCGCCAGCCGCGCAGGGCAGGGGCCACAGGCAGAACCAGCCCAGCGCTCCTGTGCCTAAAAACCGCAGGAAAGAGCCGGGATTTGAGTGAATGGGTGAAGATTTAGTCACACATACCCCAGCTACCTGAGGACAAGTACCTGTAAATGTATCTGAGGGTGTGCTGCGGGTGAATGCGCTCCGCAGAGCAGTGAGCCGGGGGCACCCGTAGCATCCCCGGCTGGGAGAGCTGGGGCTGTAAAACGCCTCTCCCTCGAACTGAAGAACGATTGCTGAGCTGAAACCGCAGCAGGTCGGGTCATTAAACGGAATGTATTCCTTAAGACTCTCACACACACACACACACACACACTCTTGTTGGCTTTGCGCCAAAACACCGCAGCGCCCAAACACGGGCTGCACTTGGTGGCGTTATCCATGTGGTGGCACCAGAAGTCCAGCCCAGAGCCAGGCCGGGGTCGGATCCGGCGCTGGCTGGGCTGCGGGAGGAGGGAGGCTGGGGACAGAGCCAGCCCAGCCCCGCCGCTGACACCCCCGCAAAGCCAAAGCCCGGCTTCCTCCCTCCTCGACCTTCTCGTTCGCTTTCGCTGCTGCCCAAAGTTTCTGAAACTCCCTAACTGTGCTGTAAGTCATCTCCGTTTTTCAAGCTTAATAAGCGGCTGTAGGTAACAACAGCATTGCTAAAGCTTTCCCTCCTGTCACCCACAGAAATGTGCGCTAATTCCCTGTAATTCCGTGTAAGGATAAGCAGATGATGTTACAGCGTTGCACAGGGGTCCGGAGCGCAGAAAGAGCTGCGGTGCATGAGCTGGGTAGCGCAGGAGTTTGCCATAGTGACTGCCCTGAAGAATCTGTCATCACAGGGTAAATCTGCTGTCTCTATTGTCTTTTCCTTCTTTCCCGGGTGTTTTCATGTGTATGTAGTTTGTAAGCTCTTAATATCAGGGAATGCATCGTGATTATGAGTGTATAAATACTAATATAATAAAGAGATGGACTGCAAAAAGAGGGGAAACATCTCTAGAGGCAGACAACAGTGGAGAAACAGTCCCCGTCTTTTAATAGGATGACTCTCAAGTGAAAACAGCAGAATTTATTTGACTAATACACTGATTTTTCGAAGAGACTTGGTCAGAAAATAGAGGGTTTGTTGCGCAGAAAATTCCAGCGCTTCAGAGCTTGTTTTCCATTCCAGATGAGAATGAAGAGCACCAACTACTCCCCGAAGTAAAGTTCTATAAAATAGCGATTTGGGATAGTTGAGCTGGGCCCATTGCTTGAGTTGTTCCACGTTTGTTCACTTATTTTCTCTCTTAAAAACAAGCTACTCACAGAATTAAGATTGAGTGTATCTTAAAGTTGAAATGAAATAAAATATTTGGTTCTGTCACCCCCTAAAAACACTGCAAATAGCTGCGTGTTTGGAATTTAAATCCTATTTTCTGGCATCGGTGTTACATTGAAAGGTTTTCAGCAGCTCTCTCTGCAATATTTAGTACTCTACATCGGAGTTGGAGAGATCTCCAAGTCAAGTTGCCCGTAGTTGGAATTTTAAAAACAAAAGAGGGAAAGAAAAACTTGTCTTCTATTTTAGGGTCTTGCAGTACTGGAAATGCAAACACTGCAGGGTGAATATTTAATTAGTGCATGAGAATCTAAAAAAGTGTAAAGCAAATGCAATGCAGCAGTCTATTTGCCTTGTTCAACTAGAGCAGCATTAAGACATTAAAAATAGATTTACAGATTTCATAATGTGATTGCAACATTCACACAGGTTGGGATTTTTAATTTAACTTTGAACTGGATAATGCAGATTGCGTGGAGACCAGAATGGACTATATTCTAATGGGAGAATTTGCCTTATGCAGGATTAACATATCAAAGGCAGAGAAGGATTTTTTGAGAAGATGGCACAATGATCTGGCTTGCTCACGAGGTTGACATCCTACTGAAGCGGTTGGCATCAGCGTAGGGTTTCAGAGCGTTTCAGGCAGTAGGGCATTAGGGAGGCGCTTGCTCTGCTTTTATCATGTTCCTTCGTGTTGACCACATGCAATACAACCGGTCATGGTACAGTCTGGTAAATTTTGTTTTATCTTCTCTTGGCCTTAGAGGTCTGAGCAAGCAGCGTTCTGCCAAGCGGCGGCACAGCAGGATCCTGGAACGCCTGCGCGCTCTCGCACCATGCTGCTCTCCTGGTGGAAATCACGTTGGCACTGAAAGCAGGTTGCATTTTTGCTGGGACTGCCCATACCTCTCACAGCCAGTGGTGATTAGCTTCCATTCCCATCCTTGTAGGTTGTTTCGTGTTCACTCAAACTAAAGACATTTGCATCTGGAAGCAATGCTTGATGTCACCCCTCTCGTATTTGAGTACGTGCTATCAGTCTGCTTTGGAAATGGGCTTCGGCTGGGTTGATTTAGCAGTGAAGTGGGAGTGTGTGTGTCTCTTGGAGATGAGAAGCGCTTGCAGCTCTGGTAGAAGTACTGCAGAGTCAGGGCAGTTCCAAGTTCCCAAACTTTGGGAAGTTTGCAAAATTTGCTGTTAACCAGGAGAAGCTGGGCTGTGTCTGTGAGAGATTCCAGCACTCAGCACTGAGTTACTTTAAAAAAAAATAAAATTAAATTAAAAACTAAGAAAAGACAGCTTTTTAGCTGTTGGCTGGGCAAGTGAGTAGGTGTCATCCTCTTGTTTCTTCCCTAGCAGCTGCCATCGTGCTCTGACTCAGGTGAAGTTGATAATGTTGGTTTGAATGCTCGTCTAAATAATGTTGCTAGAAAATGAAATCAAGGCAGGCAGGTACCCAAAGAATTTGTATCACTAAGATAGTTGCCGTACAGATTCTGGAAGCACAGTGGAAAAAGCGAACAGCAGAGAGGACGTGGGCAGGTCCTTAGGAGCAGCTGCCCGTGTGATGGAGGGAGCAGCCCCCGTTGCTCTCGGTTTACCTCTGTGCTGGGTACTTCTCTTGGGGAAACATTTGTCAGCGCAGCTGTGCCAGACGCGGACTTCTCCGCTGCCGCACAGCCAGAATAATGAAATCCTTTGCTGTTTCACTCTGGAAAGATAAGACAGACTACCACCACCTGTACTTAGAAAGGCAGAACACAACTCTGAGCCCCCTGCACATGCAAATGTGTAATTTTGAAGGTGCTGTGTCTGTCGCACTATTTTGCACCGCAACACAAGGGCATCAGGTGGGATTATATCACCCGCTGCCTCCTAAGAAAGTATATTCATCAGCCCAGCCCCTATCCACGTTGTAGCAGTTTGTCTTATTGCGAAATCTCCCCCTCTGAGATTCATCTCGTTGATAAAAGGTTCTCCTCGACAGCTGAACTCCTCGGTATCGCATTAGTTAGCTTTTTCCTAGTCGAAGTGGAAGCTGGGTATGTGCAAGTCTCAATAGCCCTCTATCCCTCTGCACAAAGGCATTGCAACCCTCCGCTGGTGTGGTAAGCCTGGCGTGCTTTTCTAGGATGGTGGCATTTCATGGTCACAAGGATGATCTTTGTTCTTCAACAATGTCAGAAAATGGTCCATATGAAAACAACTGAGTGATGGGATGAACAAAAGGAATTATGAAAACTATATAATTTCGTCTGAGAGCTCTGATGCCTTCTGGGAAGTATCGTATAATACCCAGCATGAAATATCCCATCAAACACGGACAGCACAGACATGGAGCAATGTTGAGCAAGAAGTTTGACCAGAGCACCGATTATTGATTTCAAAACATCCCAGTGCTATGTGGCCACAACAATCCGAGGAAAAATTTGAATAGTCAGAGAGAATCAAAGTGGTGCAGACACACTGCTCGCACAATGGCTGTGGAAGATCACTTAATGCAGATACGCAACAGCTGCAACAATTCTCATGCAGAGACATGCCTTTATATTTCATTTAAGTGTAGGCATCGGCACTCGCAGGCGAAGGAATGCTGCCTGAAAGTAATAGTGAGCCTTCTGCATCTGGAACGAGAATTCATATCGAATCATATCAAAAGTGAAGGAGCGGTGGGCAGCTTCAGTGCGGTGACTTGGGCAGTAACAGCAGAAGCTGAGGACTGACTATGAGTTGGGCTATCACTTTACATCTTCAGAAATGAAAAATGAGGTTACTTGTAAGCTTGTGTTGCTGCTGTCAGCGTGATAGTTGTCCTGAGGATAAGGATGCTGCGAATTGCCAGAGCACAAATTAAGTCATTGCTTTTACACTTGGTCTTTTTTTAACCTACGCTGCTGCCTTCCAGCCAGCTACAGCAGCCTCTGGGGATTCCTGGGCTATTTCCAAGTGACCTGTGCACGATAACAAAGGAAAATAAACTTTTATTCACTGTATGGTGATCCCTAGCATTCGTTGGGAAGTGCCTGGAGATCACCAACATTAAACAGGCTGAGGACTGGCCTCCAGCAGTAGTTAGTCAGATACACCAAAACCAGCAAGTATCTATTTGTGTATTTCAGATGGAGCTCAAACAGTTGTTGTCTGAAGGGCACAGACGATTCTCCAGTGTGGCCATTTTTAACACCAAAATGTTGGATTTTGATGGCACAGCAAAACTGTCAAGAAACAGATTGTGCCACAGAATACATCCAAAACATTGCTTTGAGGGTCACTGTGTTTTAAGGTGATCTTTTTGCCTTGTTTCTTCTAAGCCAGAAGCCGTCTGGCTGAGGAATCCGCTCTGTCTGCCTGTGATACCGGCTGGAGCTGAGGTCCACCAGTATGTTGGATAAAACTCATGACAGTATTTACAACTAAAACTTGCTGATTTTTATCTGCTCTTCTTTTAAAGTTACACCGTATTTAATGACAGGTCTTTTTTCTGAAATGAAGTTTCAAATCTATCTGCAACAAAGGAGCAAGTGCTTGAGAAATGGGTTCGTTCTTCTCTATTAGCTCCAGGTTCAAGATTTGGAGATTATCGAAACTATTTTCACTAATTCGGCTTGGAGCATTCCTGTAGGGTTTTTTTTAACCTCTGAGGACGTTTCATCAGCAGGTGTTGCAATAGTCTGCAATGACTTTTCCTCCTTTGGGGCAAAAATTAAATACGAATTTATAACACGATTGGATTAAGATTGCAGAACTGCGCTGCAAAAACTGATCGATGTTGCTGTGATCTTACTTGCAGGCAAATAACACCCCGTTGATACGGTTAAACTTCCCAGAGCAAGCTTGGATGACATACCGAGCTCCAGTGTATTTTTATTAAGCTTCTCTGAAATTATTTTCAAAGGATAAAACCCTCAGCTTAGCTAGCTACAGAGTTTAATGGAGCCAAACTGTTACCCATACTCTTTAAAGAACATGCTGTAACCTTTTTGCTAAACAATCTGCTCCGCTGTTACCAAGTTTTACCCAATATTCAAATGAAACTTATTCCTTTTCAACCTTTGCCAGGCTGAGGTTATTAAGAAAGAGATACAAATTAAAAGGATTAAAAATGCAGCTCTAATTAAACACATATGAGCAGTTAAGAGTCGGCTCTGCCCTGGTTATCTGTGCACATAGAAATGTCACACACAACTTAAAACAGCCATAGTCTCCATATAGTGCTTGCTAAAGGCACCACCAAACCCTCTAATAACATGCCAGAGTTTTTCCTATGTAGGTCCTAAAATGTTGTCAAAAATTAGATGAGCCATTGCTGTCCCCGCTTGTGAAGGAGAAGGTGAGAGCAAGGAGAGGAGCGTTCCTCTGCTTGCATCTTCAACAACCTTGAAGTACGCGGCCTCCTCCATAGAGAAGAGCTCCTGGTTGTCCCCAAAAGCCGTGGCAGCGGTGTGAGACGGGATGGGGATGGCTCGCCTTTCCAAGCAGACTTCATGTTTCTTTTCAGAAGAATGTAAAGTGCGACCAAAAGATGTGAAACAATTTTGGCTTTCTGTGACAAAAGCGAGTTGGTATCTCCTAATAAGTATCTAAACAAGCCCTTGAAGACACATAATCACAAAACAGCATGTGTGATCACAGCTCGGCATTTTAAAGGATTAGAGGGGGATTAGGACATTTGTAAATTCCTCACCAGCCTTTTGTAGAGACAGGATGGAATATTTTTTAAACAATTTGCAAGCCGCAGCTGCCTGTTAAAAGCCTTTATTCCCCTGATTTGTGCTGGGTGTGGATCGCTTTGTGATTTTTTTTAAAAGGTAGCATAATATAGTTCATCAATCTAGACTGCATATAAATCCTGCTTTGTATGATTCCTCATAAGTTTCAAGGTCTTTATGCTCCTCATG
The DNA here is from genome assembly GCA_013396915.1 of Stercorarius parasiticus. NCBI lineage: Eukaryota > Metazoa > Chordata > Aves > Charadriiformes > Stercorariidae > Stercorarius > Stercorarius parasiticus. The sequence continues at coordinate 1,807,671 of VWZL01000861.1, forward strand.
AGGAATGGGAAAGCCTCCTTGCTCCAGAGTATAACAGGTCCTTTCATTCTCCTGCTGGTGTTGCTGGTTTTGACACCCCCACCCAAGGGAATAATACCACCTGGGGAAAAAAAAGTGAGTGAATTTTGATCCCCAAGAAGTGTTCCAGAAAAGCCACTCATATTCTTAGATGAGTGGCTTCTTCTCATGTTCTGGGGCCAACATATCATGATTGGCTTGAAAAATCACAGTAAATAATCAGAGTTCACCAGACAGGATAACAGGACTTACCTGCTTTTTCTGGGAATGGGAGATGAAGCTGGACAGGAAAAGAGAGGAACACCCTGACTCGCGCCCGCATCCAGGTGAGATGATCTGACAGATCATTTGGATACGGTGCGTATTAAACAGGGCTGTTCAGAGCATCCCTCAGGCAAAAAGGAATAGGAAATACTATGTAAAAAAAAAATAAAAATCTGTTTGCCTGAATGGGCTCATTTTTCAATATTGTATCTGGCTACTGGTTGCTGGGAAACATTCTAGCAAGTGTTGTCCAACTGTCCCCTGGTAGGGAGCAGCTGCGGTCCCCACTGCTAACCCGACGGTTTTGTGATGGAGGTGAGAGTTTCTCTGTGCTCATATCTCTCTTTGTCCAAGGTTGTGGCTTGGTTTGGGAGCGTGGGTAAAGTTCAGGACCGTTGTAGGTAAGGCTGCAGGCCAAAGCTGACAGCGCTGCAGGATCCATGGGTTGTCATCTCCTCACCAAGGCTGCTGAGGATGGAGTTTCTGCCCCACTCTACCTGCTTCTCGCAGGGTGCAGTAATCCTTGCTTATTTGCAGATCTGCCAAGGATAGGTCAACAAACACAGACTGCAAACTTTGGGTCGAGCTTTTTTGGTAATTTTATTTTTTCCCCCGAAATCTGAATGTTCAAAGTTCTGAAATCTGCCAGTTTCCTCATTATCATCATTATTTTACCATTGTTTCCTCAGCCAAAAGCCAATCTTGACCATGAAAGCTACTTTGGGCTAAGCATGTGAATTTAAAGCTTCCTATCTAGTCCTGACCAGTCTGTGTACGACCACTTACTACTACTAGTCTGAAGAGGTCTCGGAGCGGTCACCCATGGAGGTCCTCAGAAATTGGCAGGTTTTTCTGGACAACTCCATACATGAGCAAACAGCAGCAGCAGCTCTGTCTTTAACAATTGCATACATGCTCATAAGCTTTCCTTTTTTAATTTTTATTGCCTGAGTTTACCAAGGTACAATCACAAGGAGTTTTGCCTAGAGAAGTTTGAAGACATATATACAGGATTTGGAGAAAGGAAGGAACGAGAGTCCCCCAGCTGCAGTGTCAGGCTTCTGGCCCTTCCGCTGTGTGAGCTGGTGGCTCAGGTATCAATAGAAGTCACTGGGCCACCACCCTGGCAGCAAGAGCATCCTCCCTGCAAGGAAAAGAAGGAGGTTCCCACCCCATGTCAGCTTGACTTGTTCTTTGCTCCCTTCTGGCTCTTCGTTCACTCTTAAGTATATTTGGAGTGGTGTTTATTTGCCAAATTCTCTGTGGATAAGTAGGGCATGGGGATGTTAATTTTTGTTGCTACTTGTCCTTCAGACCTGGCTCGAGAGTTCTGGCCCAGGGCCGGGCTGAAGAGGTTAATGCGGCGCTGGCAACCTTCTAACCAGAGGCGGTTTGCACTCTGTAGAAACACAAACACAGTATTTCGTATGGTCACCCCTTAGGAAATACAGTAATTCACATTAGTTTAATTAACCCGGAGAAGCCATTGTACTGAAATGCAGCCACCTGTAAGGGAGAGCAGGGCAAGTACCAGGGTTAAATGGGAGAAAGGTCCCAATTTTAAACCAGAAGAGTAGGTGTAAATCTTCCCCTTAGAAGTGGGAAGGGATTAGTACATACAGGCCCAGCAGGAGCCCGGTTTATTGCTAATTGCGTCTTCACAATTTAGCTGTATATAAAAAAAAAAAAAAAAGAAAGAAAAAAAGACAATCCTTCAATATTTAATGTCCCATTTCTTCATGACCACGGAGATTAATTGGGAAATGACAGTAACTGGAAGAGAGGGGCAGAGACCAGGACACCACAGGAGCTGTGGCCAGAGCCCGGGTGCAGGTACCTGCCCTTCCCCTGCCGGGTTGCGCAATGGAGAACCACCCGCCACCTTAAAAGGTGAGGGGTTTTGCTCTTCTTGGCCTGTTTTTCTCCTCCTCCTCCATGTTTTAATAATTCCTGGGTGACTGATACTGACCTCGAGGTCAGGAGTCTCCAGTTTTAACAGCCAGGAAATGCCCTTCCCGTTGGTCATTATTGCCTAATTAACAACTTGAAATATTTCACAATCGATGTCAATGACACAAGATGGCCATGTGGAGGGGTGGGGGCTGCAGAGCACTTGGCAGCATTTGCGTGTGAAAGGCGGGCAGCGAGATGCAGGGGCTGAGGGTGCTGCCGGCTCCCTCTGGGCTCACCCAGGCTGGGAAGAAAACTTTCCCAAATACAATGGCTAGAAATGGCTGGGTTCAAGGTCAAGTATTTCCAACCAACGCCACGGTGTCAGAAAGAGCTTACAAAAGCTGAGAATGATGCAAAGGGTTCGGAACAGCCCATTCCCTCGCTGTCACCAGTTCTGGCCTCAGACAATGAATCCTTGGCTTGAATCAACATCGGGCTGGGCTGAGCCAAGGTGCCTTTTGGCCTGGCCGGGGCTGTGAGAGAGCAGGAGCAATTCCCAGGCCTTCACCCATCCGCCGGTCAGGACAGTGCCGCCAACGATGTGCCCCGTATATATAAAAAAAATCTATACGTATCTTTTGTGAGGGATGCTTCCTATCTGAGGGGTTTTACCGTGTTTGTGGCATGCTGAAAGTTTTGTTAAAAAAGCTGAGTTTTGGAAACAGCCTCCCTCTCTGCCTGAAGAGGAAGGCAATGGGAAAGGGAAGTCCATTTTAATGTCCTGGGTGGCTGACATGGAAAAGCAATGCAGAAACTGCTGTGGAGTAGGGCAGCTTGAAGGGTGGAGTGTCTGGTCTCTGTGGGCCGCTTTAAATCACTAATCTGGCAGAAAATTCACACAACAAAAGCAATGCACGGAGGGGTCCAACAAACGCCAAGGGCTGGACCCTGCTGTTGGGAGCCCAAAAAAAGGGAGAAGGAAGAGATGAAAGAGAAAGCCACCCCTCCTTTTTGGCACTGGCGAGCTGTGTTGGTGCAGCTGCCCACAGAAGAGCAGCCCGAGGCCACATCGCTGTAAGTGGATCCAGGCACTGCCACAGTGTCCGGCATCACGCATCCAATGAGCGTGATGCTGGACACGTGCAAGGACGTGCAGCGTCACGTGCGGGACACATCTCTGCTGAGATGGAGCACATGGCGTAGCACGTACAGCAGGACGATGCTTTGTCCTGCTCTAGTATGCGCTTTGCCAGTACCCCAGCCAATTCGCCCCTTAAAAAATATAATACAATTGAACCAACAGAGTGAATTTGCTTCAGTGTGGACTGCAATTGCTTATCCAGAACACGGGTGCCTTCAGACTGGATTTGGCATCTTCTGGCAGCACAGCCTTACACAGAGAACTAATATGGAGCAGCTAATTTCATACCATTGTAATTTAATGTTAACTTCCATCTGCAGGCACCAAGTGTTGTGGTGATGTATCGATAGCAGAATAAACATATCTCACCTGTCTACACAACCGATACAGCTTATACAGCTGCTCCTGGTGAAGCTACCCTGGAGGGACCACGGCAGATGAGCCTGGACCAAGAGCTTCGTAACTGGCCTGGTCCTTTCGGGGCAGGATCATGAGGTGTGTAAATGTTCTCCCATGTTACACCACCAAATTAAGGAGGTCAAGCCAAACATGAATACGCCTGAAAAAGCATTTGCAACTATAAATTATGCTGAAAACGAATATGGATGAAATACAGCTGAACCCTATTTTAATGCATTTTTCCATTTACATTTGTTCACTGGCGTTACTTGGGCCACAGTCAATGTCACTGTTTCCTTTGGAGAACCAGAGTCCTTTTATTTGTGTTAATCCATCCACATGCAGTAAGAGGAAAAAAATAATAGAAATAAAAGTAGCCTGTCCCTGTAGCATAGCTAAGGGTAGGAAGAACAGTGCAAAGTAACTGAAGTTTTCCTGTTGAGAGCGTGCTTTTAAAGGGTCTCAGAGCTGATCAGCGAGGAGCGTAACTCAGGCATCCCGACAGCCCCGATCCTGCTCAATCCGTCACAGTGATACATAAACCCTGAATAAATCCCTGGGTATTCCTGGGTCATGTTTGCTTTGTCTCAGACTAGTTTCCCAGCTAATGCTTTCAGAAACAGGTTTGAAATTAAGATTTCCATATTTATGTTCCTATTAACATAGATACATTAAAAAACTTAATGAGCTTATGTAACAAATTGCTACATGACATTGTTAACAATTCAAGAGAGGATCTGTACTTAGGTAGATAAGAATGGCATTTGCAATGGCACCAGCTCTGGTAAAATTACAAGGAGCATCAATTGCAGGCTTCAGGTAGACCGTCCTGAGACTGGAGCCTAAAGGTCCAGTCCCGCCGGCGAGGTGCGTGCGTGGGGAGCCATGTGCCACGACCCACTTGCTGAGCTTAAACAGGGTGATGCGGCTCACAGCCTCCACCCAGGGACTTCCCATCTCCGAGGGACGAGGTGAGGCTGTGGTCTTCTGATGCAGAGCCGGCATCACCTCTCTGCCATCCCAGCCTTCCTGTGTTAAGCAAGACCCTTTGGGCATGTCTGCAGAGACCGGAGCTTTCTCTGTGCCTGTCCTGAACCGACTGGATGTGTCAGCGAGTTTGGGAGGCCGCCAGCCATTGCTCTGCCCGAGCCAGCGTGCCTGCTCCAGTAGGGAATTGGTGTCTCAGGTGCTGCGAGGGCTTCTGGAGCTCCCAGATCACATCTGGCCAGCTTGGGGCAGGGGCAGGGCGAGCTGGAAATGTTTGTAGCTTGTAGATATGCTTTACATTTCCGTGTTTCCTGTTTCCCAGCTATAAACAAGGAAATACTGAGTCCCCAAACTTTTGGGACAGGAAGACGGCATGCTGCCTACGTGCATAGGCAGTGCAGAGCTGGTGAAGACCAGCAGAGCGTGGCAGACGTTCAGACGGTCTGAGACTGCTGAAGGTGTAAATTCTCCCCCGCTTCTCTCCAGACATGGTCCTCACTACTGACCAGGCTCACAGGCGCAACACGCTCTCCAGAGAGGCTGAGGCCTTGCTGTTGGGAAGAGAGGGCTCAGGATCAAAAAAATCAAGTACTTAGACCCTTCCCAGTTAGTGCAGAGTTTTATATAGAGAAGTCAATAGGCTGCGGCTCTTTTGCCCAGTGTCCCAGGAAGCCACCATTGGCCAACAGCTGTGGCTGCAGAAGCGTGAACTCATCCCTCCCTCCCATTCATTGCAAAGCCTCCCTGTGACTATTTACATGCCACCAGTATTAAGCAGGGCCAGGTTTGGGCTCCAGAAGGCACTGCGGGCTTGATGAGGTTTGGCTTCCTTTGCTGGAAGAAGCCACAGGCGTAAGTGGCAACTGGTGCCCTGGGCATGGACAGGAGCCTGGGTGCTCCCAGGACACTGGGGGCTCTGGAGGACCCTGGCCACCCGTGGTGGCTGCAGTGGCTCTATATGCTACCTGGGAAAGAGCAGACAATACCTGCCCCACGAGAACAGCACCGTGCCTTGGAAACCTGGGAACAAACTTGAACTGGTGAAGAGATCTGTGCTGTTTGCGATGATGTTGCTCTGAACGGCACCTAACCACGCTACAACAGATTTACAGTCTCGCTGAAACGCAAGCGAGGATTCCTTTGGCAAAACTATGCTGGGATAAGCTATGCTGACAGAAGAGCACTTTAGCTGGTGTATTCTGTGTTTACACAAGAGGAGTGCTTTATCGGTCTAGCTATACTGGCAAATCTCCCCTCAGGCTACTTAGTCTTCTCTCCGCAGCTTTGCAGTGTAGCTGTGTGGGCAAAGTCTCCAAGGAGAGATGCGTTTGGCACTCAGCAAGGGGACTTGCAAGAGCCTCGCTGCGCCTGCACGGGGCAGTTTGCCAGGCTCCCCCCTGGGGCAAGCACTGCCCGACAGCCTGGACCCAGGCTGGAGCTCAGGTCATTCTGGCAGGACACCAGCACACACCCTCGGTGTGGACACGGCGCGCTCTGGGGTAACCCGTCATTTGCATGGGTGCAGCTTGACCTGGTTTGAGCCCATGTCTGCTGCTGGATTTGCATCTGTTCAGCTGAGCTGGTTTTGTTTCGCTGCTGTGATTGTTTTTGATTCTAATGCAGCCCAGCACAAGGAAGTGGTGGCCTCGTTCCTGTCCTCTCAGCATCAGGGCTGGCTTTCAAAGGCAACCTTCCATCTTGCACCGATAACGAGTCTCCATTGTAAAAACTGCCTTCCCTGCCCTCCAAGTTCCTTCTCTGTTCCTCGACAGATCCTTGCCCCGTGGCTCCCCACAGCAAAACTTCCCTGTGCCCCACAGGGAGGGAGCAGCTCTTCTCACACCCCTCCTAGGCGTCCCTCAGCTAATGTCCAAGACCACACTCCCAGAGTCGTTCTCTCAGCTCTCGGGACCACCAAGTCATCTAACAGTATAAATTTGATTCGGATCAGGTGTGGACCTAAAGTTTCCCTTCTGCTGAGTTAGTCAAAGCGCGTGGTTAGGGTCAACTTTGGAGTTTTTGTAAATTTGTTTTGGTGACAGGATGATGGACCACTGTCTGGCTGCAGTGGTGTGGGCAAAAGACATCTGCAGCATAAAACTGCTGGTACCATGTTAACATCAGCCTCTTTTTTTAATATATTTGTACCAGTAGAGTGAATTTATACTGACTTAGTGCTTTCCAGTGACAGGCTTTTGTACTACTAATAGGAGATTTAAAGCTGGTTGAACTGTGTTGCCTGGTGGTGTCTGGACTGTGGCTCCTAAATCCCATGGGACATCAACTCTGGGCTCTTTCCTGAAACAGCTATGTCAGAGGTTGGAAATCCAGCAAAGACCTTTGTTACATAGCTCAGACTTCTCTGGACTGATACGTACTGGGCACTTTTCACTGCCCCAGCAGGTAGAAATGTAGCAGAGGCAAAGAGAGAGCTGGGGATGAGGCATGGGGAGCCGCCGCTGCCTGGTCACGGCGCTGCTCCTGTGCAAAGCTCTGTTAGTACCAGCAAGGATGGGAGGTCGTGGAGCACGGGTGCATGGGTGCAGGGGATGAGGGGAAAAGGGATGATGAAGGAAACGTTGGAAGCTCAAAAATGAAGATGCCTGAAAGGCTGTCTGAATTCAGATTTGAACTGAAGCAGCCTGAATTGTATTGCCTCCATTTTATTACTGAATAGTCAAGAGTGCAGGTTTTTAGGACAAGAAATATCATCTGGACATCCCAGGTCTGCATCCTTCTGCAGTCGTACCTTCATGCAATTAGCTGAACATAGATAAGAGGTTTCTAAGTAGTGTGAATTCTTAACACCTCCGAGTATCTCCTTTGTGCCTTTGCAGCAGTAGTGCTGCATGAAGTTTTGCAAATCATTTTGCATGGAAAAAAAAATAGAGCTATTAAAAAAAAAAATCTGACCCTGCATATATTTGCTACAGTAGCCATGCAACATCATGGTGGACTCCTGTCTCTGCAGATACACCTGTAAAATCAAGTCCTTGAGAACGCAGCTTGGAGTAGGTCTGGAAGAATGTGAAGGTATTTGCTGGCACCTGATATTTTATAATGCTGACAGTCCTTCACCGTGCCTTGTTAGTGTGATTATAAATGACAAAGTGCATTAGGTGTAGAGTTTTGGCTGATGTAATTTTTGCCAGCAGTTCGATTCCCCCCCCCGTCCCGCCCCCGCAGCTCTGCTTCCTCTTGCCGTGGAATAGAGATGCAGCTCACCAGCGTACCAGCAATGGAGAAACACCACAAAGGAGAAACGTGGTGCCACCAAACCCTCTGTATTTTCCAACGCGTCGCAATTAAACAAACACCTGTGGTAATCTATGAACGGAGTCGTGGAAGGGGAGAGAGTGTCCTTGTGCTCTTCTTTGCTGCTAAGTGATGAAAAGGCCAAAGAGTTTGGGAGCTTTGTATTTGTCTCTAAATTTTTTGTCCCTCCAAGCTTTTCCCCCATAGGTGATACATTTCAGATTGTGCCCAACCGAGCTTTGAGGGAGGACTCCGGGGAAGACTGGCTATTTAGAGGGATTAGGAGTTTTCGAGAAACTGGACTACGGAGGTAAAAGAGTAACTGAATTTGTTTTCTTTACTTATTTAAATTGCCTACGGGGAAAATCCTCAGCTTCAACTCACATGACCCATTTCCCTGACATTGAGGTCAGTTTACTGATTTCATTACCCCTTTAAGACAATGGAAGAGTGAAAGGTAACTGGAAATAAGGCATCTGACTGTTCTGTAAATTCCTTTCCTACTGTACAGGTACTGCCTGCATCTCTTCTGAACTCCTTTATATTCAAAAGTGTTTGGATTATTTATCTATTAGGATTTTAAACTTGTGCATGGGTATGTGTATGTGTGTATGTACATGGAGAAGTGGATATTTTAAAAAACACACTTAACACACATGATGAATCCCGTGAAGGTACACAGGCTGCAGGACCCAAGGCTGGGGATGCCCACCTCTGTCAGCGGAGAAACCTTCCCCAGACCATCACTGTTGTGCCCCAGCAGTTGTTTTGTTAAAACATGGTGCACCGTTTAAGGCATCGCATAGGCTGCATATACCCTGAAAGCAGAGGAAAGGATAAAGAGAGCATCTCATGATAGATGTTTTTACAGTGCAAGTATACTCCTTTTTATAAAAGGGCAAGAGGAATGGGAGGCTCATATTGAAGGATTTGTATTAGCTACAGCCTGAATTGGGCTGAGCAATGTTTTTTCAGCTCATTTTTCTGTCTGTATTTGAAATATTTGCTTTTCTGCTGTTTTAGCCGATGGGATTCTTTCTTTTTGTGGTATTGGGTCAGGGGTTTTTCTTATTGTAATATAAGCAGTTAGCTGTAGGAATGTATGATCTACCAAGACTTTATTTTTTAAAGTATGAATTATGTATATTGTGCCAAGAGCCTGTTTATCTTTTTGCTTTCAGAAAAGAGCCCAACTAACTATATGAATCCTGATTTCACATTTAGCATTGTGGTGTTTTGACTGTTTTTGGGTTTTGATCTTGGTGGGGTTTTTTTCTGATGTGGAGTCTGCTTCCTGCACTAGCAAACTGAGTTCAATTACACACAGTCCAGCAACGATGTCCTTTGGAACAACACTCTGGCTAACAGCAATGAAGTTCATGGTACTGCTGCTCCTAATGGACATAAAATGGAGGGAATAAAAAAAAAAAACAAAGCAGGGCATCTCTCCAGAATGGAGTGATCACACCACCGCAGGCAAAATGTCAGAGCCCTGAGGAGGTACCTCAGGATCATTGGGCAGAGATGCAGGGGTTTTGGGGACCATGGCTCCCACTTCTCCCTCAGTCCCACCTCCTAAGAATCCAGCTCTCGCCAGCACTGGTATTATTACCCTTGTTTTATGAAAGAGGAAACAGAGGTAAATGCAGCTGCAGTCACATTTGTGGTCATCCTTTGCCTCAAGGACAGGGACAGGCTGGGAATTTGGGTCTCCCTCGCCCTTGTCCCATGCTGTGGTTGCAGGAAGGCTCGAGTGAGCTCCCTCCCTCCCAGGTATCCGTCTCCTGCCACGAACCATCCAGCTTGACAAAACTTCTTGCGTACAAAAGCCAGAGAAACTCCTTGTAGGAGCCTGAGGCAGCTGCGCATCACTGCTGAACCTCTGCTACATGCCATGCAGCATCTCACCCAGGGCCCGAAACTGCCTGGTGTCAAAGTCATCACTTCTGCCCGTGAATTGCTAACACATCCTCTCCACTGCAGGCTCACGGCATGCTATGGCCAGGGGACTCTGCTCCTCCAGCTCCACCGGGAAGGAGCAGGAAGAAAACATAGCTGGAATCGTGTTTATTAAGCAAATTAATAGGTTGGGAAAAAACTAGCCGCGATGTGGGCACGCTTTCTTTTGGCCTCCTGCAGAAGCAGGGGCTGGAAGCTGAGGCAGGGAGCAGGTGATGAGAGCTCGACCGCGCATCCCCTCTCCGCTCCCCATCATCTTCGCTTTCCCTGCTGGGGGACAAGCTGTCGGGGAGGGCGAGGGCTGGGGCCGGCACACTCACAGCCACCAGCAGGGCTCCGGCTCCCCCGCTGCACCTCAAATTCTGGTGTAATACTCGTGTGGGTGCCCAGAGCCCTGCTGGAGCCCGACCTTGCCAGCCCCCGGGGGTGCGGGAGCCCGGGGGAGGTGGAGGCAGCCCGGACCGCCGCCGGGGCGGTGCAATTGAGCCAGCAACCCCCGGGCGGCCGCTGCCCTCCCCGGTCGGTCCGGGATGGGATGCTCCCGGTGCGAGCAGCCACGGAGAAACACACGCACGCACACCCCCATCCCCCGGGGTTCCCTAAAGGGAAGGGAAACGGCGGATCAGCGGCAAAAAAAAAACTCCTTAAGCTGTCCCGGCGGGATCCGTCCAGCAACGGGGAACGACCGTCCGAGGCAGCCACCGGGAATAAATCCGGACGGGGGGACCCCCGCGGTGGCG
>VWZL01000863.1:5726-126790 GCA_013396915.1 Stercorarius parasiticus
CTGGTACCTCCCCTGTTGACCAAGATTGTTGATAAATGATGGAGAGAGGCTTGGTGAGCTCTCCCGCCAGCTCCCTGAGTACTCTTAGGTGAATCCCATCTGGCCCCATAGACTTATGTGCGTCTAGGTGCACAAGCAGATCATTGACTGCTTCCTCCTGGATTATGGGTGGGTTGTTCTGCTCTCCATCCTTATCTTCCAGCTCCGGAGGCTGAACACGCTGGGGATAGCTGGTCTGACTATTGAAGGTGGAGGCAAAGAAGGCATTAAGTACCTCAGCCTTCTCCTCATCCTTGGTTGCAACTTTCCCCCCAGCATACAGTAAGTAATGGAGCACATCCCTAAGCACCACGTCTACCAATATTTTAAACACCTCCAGAGGTGGAGATTCCACCACTTCCCCGGGCAGCCTGTTCCAATATTTCATAACCCTTTCTGTGAAGTTAACCACTAGCTAACTACTAACAGAAGACAAACAATAAATAAGCAAATTATGTATCTTTAAGCAAAAAGCTGGGCTCTGGTTTTGTACCACCACAGATATCTGCCATAGATGAGTCTCCCATTTTGCTATGTTAATCTTTATTCTTCCAATGTCCAGACTACACATAAATCAACATAATACACAGTTCACATTGCTAGCAGTAAGTAGAAGTCCCAAGATGGCAAGACTAACAAATAATGAATTAGAAGAATATAAATTTTGAGAAAGTCTGCAGAGTGAAATGTATACAGAAAATAAATATGGTCTGAGAAAGAGGTTAACAGAAGGAAACATTTGGACAAGAACTATGATGCCAGCCTTGTATGTTGACTTTTTGAGGTGTCCATGTGTCTCTTGCGTCTGTTGACCAATTTCTTTATTGTATCTCACTTCCACAGCATCAGTGGCAGCAGCACCCATACAACTTCAGAAACATTCATCTACAATCAGGATTTCATACATCGTTTTAACGCATCCCCTGAAAAATGTCATTGAACCCCAAGCAATAATCGTCTGAGATTCTGCTGCTACAAAAGCCTGGCTATGACATTGTTTCTATGTTTTGTTCTTTTTCTCCACCACAGTTTCTGCATCCTGTTGCCTGTCCGCTGCTAGTCTGGGAAGAAGCTTACCCTGAAAGACATCCAACCTCATAGCAAACTGCAGTAAGAGCAAGCTGGCTCTAACAGTGCCTTTGGGCTCCATCCACCTTAGGCCCTGCTGCTTTGTTAAGAGAGACATGTAGCAACGTCCGGTCCTTTGCTATTGCCAGTGCCATTTCAAAAAAGGGTCAGCAATTTGCCATCAGTCTCACAGGCACTGAAATGCTGGCATGACACAACTGGCTGCCAGCCTGACATAACATTGGGCCTAAGCTCCCTTTGATATCCTCTACTGCCCAGTTGGAAAAACATCATTCGAGAGAGAACAAACAGAAGAGGAATACATGTCCGTAGAAATGCCTGGAGTTTTTACATGGGAGTCAGCAAGCATTACAATAGCAGCCCTGCTCTTGTGACTGCAGCTGAAAAAAAAACCTGAATGATTTATCTGAAGCATGATAGAAAGTTTGAAAGAAGACTAATAGCTGAAAGCTTTAAAAGATCATCTGTCCTCAGTCATTAACCTTTCTGTCATTTACATCTTTCACCTTTCCTATGCATGTACTAGAGGCAGCAAAGAATCAAACTGAACTGTGACTTGCTCTTGCCTTAGAGGAAAATGAAGCTTTTAACTTCATGGTAGTGAAGAAGAAGCAACCCAATGACTTGTAATGATGATTGTATTTGGTGGCCTCAACCCAGATGCTAGTGGATGGAAGCTCATATCTGGAGGTATTTATCACTGCACCTACCCTATATAAAAAGCAGTAGCAGAAGAAAAATCAGTGGAATGAGCATCCTTCTTACAATCTCAACACACAAGTCAGGCACAAAACTGCCTAGAAACTGGCATAGAGGAAGGAGGTGCTAAGAGGTTAACTCTCCAGTTCAGGGTTAAACAGGTACGAGGGTAGACTTTGACCGCTACTGCCTAGACTGCTGCAGTGCTCAGTCGTGGACAGGTCTTCAGGCTCCTTCAAAGGTCAGCCTGTCCTTCCACAAGCAACCTGACACTGACACAATGAAATCCATGACAGAAAGAAAAATAAAATAATAAAAATTTTAAAAATCCTGTCTTTATCGTTTTTTTCTGCAAATTTCAACTGCTGCAGCCATAGGTGATGACCAGCTCCTTCTTCCAACAAATCATTTATGCAGATGCATAATTGATGTTTAAACATCCATTTTTCCTCTCTCTTCCTTTCTTTCTTGTGTTTTGGGTTTTTATTTTGTTTTTTCGTTTTTTTGCTAAGTCTTGTGATGATTTGTGCACATGCTTAGTGTTAATACATTGGTAAGCAGTCTCACCGAATACAAGTAGTCTCATTGAGTTCCATTTGCCAGTGTTAGTTGGGGTCACACGGGGTAATCCACAGTAAGGCAGGGGCTTACAACCCAATGTTATAAAGTAAGACAAGGTATATCAGGAAAGTAAGAGGTGTACTGAGATGGAAATACAGCCATGTGTCCTTGCATGTGTGCGTATATGCGCATATATTAAAACAGAGATGCCGATCAGTATAACAGTTAAGAAGGAAGGAGAGAAAGAGCTAGCTAGGTAGTTTTCAGTCAATTACATCAAAATGAATTGTGAGAATAAATAAATTAATAATGTAAAAATCAGAACATTAGATTATTCCAGAGAACTGGCTTTAGGAAGTCAGGTAATTTTATTATCAGCCCCAGTGGCTGGGTTATTGTTGCAGAATGCAGAAAGATTCCTTTCAATTAAAGGCAACTATTTGTTCTGCCGTTGATAAATTATTTGCCAGCTTTGTCTAATACTGAAATTTTGGCTTTATGCATTCAAAATTATTTAAATTATTAACACACAGATAAAGGAAGAAAAAACTAGAATGCGGAATGTGTTCCACCTCACATGGTTCTGTTTTTCCCATGGGCCTGAAGGAGGGAAAGTGATTCTTGATTTTTTTCTTTTATCCCCCCACTGTTTGTATTTGATTTAATGAAGTACCCCCCACCAACTTTATATTTATGAATTCATAATGTGAGCCAGCAATTTCTTATGCAAAGTCACGTAATTTGGTTGCAGACTCTTTCTTCCCCCCGCAAAGATATTGTTATCTGTCACATTTTATAATAGCACCATCTTTCTTCCATTAAAGAAATTACTTCAATAACATTCCAGCTTTCCTAAGGCACATCACAGGTGAAAACCTGAGTCATCATTCATTAAGTAGTTTTAAACTTGGCTACTGATACATAAGTTTAACTTAAGAATAGTGCTCTGAAGCACTATTCTTTTTCTTCTGAAATTGTTTATTTCTAGCTTTCATTCCGATTTCTGCCAGGACATGACTTACGGTGTAAAGCAACTCTCTTCAGATCTGAGACATATGTTCCAAAGCACATATGTTTGGCTTCCTCTTACTGCATGATGCCAATACGTGCTGCACAAAAGCCTCCTAAAATCAGCTAAAGCTGTCACAAAACCTCACTTCAGGAGGTCCTTTGTTTTGCTTCACCTCTTTCCCCACAAGGTTACAGGGATGAGCTAGCTATTCACTAAGAAAAACAGTTGCTTGCAAATCTTTATTCAAATAAACGCATCTCTTGGTGCCTACAGCCTGAAAATAGTCACAGATATTTGCTACAGTTAAGATTTTTCATGGGTTTTCCACATTTATTCATTATTTTCCTAACATTTATTGTGTTTCTATCTTGATGGTCAATGACTCAAAGAGTAGGCTTTTTGTCAAAGAAACAAGGTGCTGTGCTTCAGTTGACATTCACGGACTGGCAAAACAAGCAGTTCATGAAAAACCTGCTGAAGACACTATCTACAATTAACCGGTGTGGCTCTCTGTGATGCTCCATAAATCTTTATATGCGTTGAAATCAAAAGTGGTCCATTACAGGAGAAAGGGAGGGTCAAATCATTTGGATTTTTTGCTTGTCCAACTGCACTTGGAAATGTATCCCTGAAGACTATAGATAGGCAAAGAATCCTTTAAATCTGAAAATTTTATAAGAACAAGGAAATTGCTATACAGGATCATACCTGAGGTACTCCGTATCTCCCAGCTGCCAGCAGCAAGTATTTCAGAGGGATGTTGTAGTATATGCCTCAGTTTTCAACCCTCCTAGGTAGACTGTATTCAGATTTGTTCTTTTCACCTTGGCAAAAGATGCAACAGAAAAACAAGCCCTTTAGAAATGGACAGAGCAACACTTCCAACACCAAAGTCTAAAGGAAAGGTTAGGACTTTTTGGTTTAGAAAAAAACCAAAATGCCATGCATGCCAAAAGAAAACAAAATCCATTTCAGTATTAAATGAAAAAAATAAAAAAATACCAACAAAAAACGAGGAGATGCTCAGCCAAACAGAAAGGCAACATAACTTTTAACGTGTCCAGTTGTAGAAATGCTGTAGGATGCCCTAGGGATTTGTCTACCTCATTTCCTAGCATGAAGGAGTTGCTGTCAACTCCAAAGACAGAGAATTAGTCACTACAATAAAGCAGGAATCCTTCCTTTATTGCAAACAAGCCTGTTTATCAGCTGAAGGAGACTGATAAAAGGAAAAGTCATATCAAACTGCTCAAGCAACATAAGAAGTAATGGATTAGTTAAGTGACCAGTTGTCCCACACAAAACAAATGAGAAACAAAGCCATTGCTGTACTAGATCTAGCACAGTACATTAAAGTCATCAGTTACCAGTATCTCAGTGCTACTACAAGGCTCTTACACCTGCCAAGTAGGATATAACTTCAACTGGATCATCTGTACTTTAATTATGTTCATTAAAAGCAAATAGGTTGGGGGGAAAAGAGCTCATATATTATTATTGCATACCCTAACGTTCCATAAAGCTCACAGTATCCCACTGCAATGCAAACCCCTAGCAATACTCTGTAGCAATCACCCATTCAAATGGTTCAGCAAAAGTCATTCTGATTCATACATTCCCAAAGAAAAATGACTAGGCAGCAGTGATATGAAACTACTTTACTGCACAAGAATATCAGCAATAAATAAACACACAGAAAGAATTGGGTACACAGAGTTCTGTTTGCCAGAATAATTCCTCCATTGTGTTGACACGCTCGGATTCTTCAGCCCTTCCTGGTTTTCCAATGTTACCTAAACAGAAGTTCAAAGTTTCATCTCTTGTGATTCTTTATAAACTTCTATTCTTAATAATCCAGACCAGATTTTTATTACTTTAACAAATCACCCCAATAAACAGCTAAATTAGGGCATCTCTTTTTCTGAATATTTATTATGCTGAGAGGAAAAAAGATATTATCACCTAATTTTAAACCTCACACCTAGTATTCTCCGAAGGCCTCCTGACAACTTTCTAAGGTAGGGCCAGCAGCAAGGTGATCAACTGAGAGCGAGGCACATGTCCTTAATGAGAGCACAAGCTCTGAGCAAGCTGTACTCAGAGAGGGGCCATCCCTCCTTTCCTGTAGGTTGTCCAATAGCCACAAAAGATAGCAATTTTTGAATGCTGGTGTAGCTCCTTTTCAATGATTAGATTAAGAAAAAAAAAAACTCTTACTCTCTGAGAAGCCACTTTAGTAGCAAGCCTATGTTTTGACAGTTGCTCCTACAGAGATGATTTCATGCTTAGAGGAGGATAAGGCGAGTGTCTTCACCTATTTTGGCTTGACATGGGCAAAACAATACACAGACCTCATGGCAGAAGCAGAATCTTTGCATCTTAGGACAGGGAGAGAAAGAGGTTGAAGTGATGAGGGTGAAGTGCAAAGCAGGAGGAAAGATACAAGAACAAAGAACGTGCTTTAACTTGGTCACAGG
This sequence comes from Stercorarius parasiticus, assembly GCA_013396915.1. NCBI lineage: Eukaryota > Metazoa > Chordata > Aves > Charadriiformes > Stercorariidae > Stercorarius > Stercorarius parasiticus. The sequence continues at coordinate 11,604 of VWZL01000863.1, forward strand.
CTTTATCTTGGTCATCCCTGAATTGGTCAGGCAGCTTGTCATGGTTTAACTGAAACCATGACACAGTTGGACGAGATGATCATTGTAGGTCCCTTCCAACTGAAACAGTCTATCCCATTCTACAGACAGGAAAAGACTAGAGCAGTTGAAAATCAGAAGGATATAAGAGCTATTTTTACCTAGTGTAGGTTTTCAACATTTTTAAAAACTTCTGCTTGTGAACAACCTCTGCTTGCAGGCTCTCTGCTCTGAAAAGGTCCAAGCCACCCTCTGATTGTTCAGAGGTTAAGTAGTGCTTCCCAAGGCTGCCTTTAACCTATACTGGGCTTTACTCCCAAATAAGCTTTTGAATACACTGGGTGTGAATATACTGAAGTGACACTTCAGACCTACTGAAATCCCAGTGTAGCCTCATTTTTCTTACAACATATGCCAGAGAGGAGCTCTTATTTGTCTCTGGAATTGGAGATACTATCAGTACCCAAATTACCAAATCCTTAAGAAACATTGCAAAGCTCTTAACTTGTTGTACGAAGTTTCACAGTTTTTATATAAACATCAGAAAAAGTATCCCCTTAACTTTTTGCCAGGGTACCTATGCCTTTCTTTGAGTGACTGAAGTATCCAAGAATCCTGAGTGCTGAAACCTTTGTTTCAGTATCCTAGATAGTAGAAGATAAGAAACAACAGTACCCAGCTTTTCTGCATCCAACCACTAAAGGAAAGAGCAGGAGATGTTTTCTCTATTTTTTGTATTTCTGGTAAAGTGTCCCTCAAGTTCCCAAAGGCCATTGTAAAAGTGTTAATGTTTTTTCATATTTATTTTGAAAAGCTGTATTGTTTATCTGTCAAGCTTTCTAGTTTATTTTGGAGTGCCAGTGATCAACATCAAATGGGAGTCAAGTGAAGGACATCTTATACCACTAATTGACATAATTATATTAAATGGATATTTTATGTCTTCCCCTTTTTACTTATTTACCATTCTGACTTTGACAGCATACTAGCAGAAATATCAAGTGCTTTTCAACGTTTCAATCATTTTAATTATCATGGCATCTCAAAACCTTTACTGACCTCTTTTGAAGCAAGCAATAAAACATATAGTAAAAGATGATCCATTGTAAAGACCTGATGGCATAAAACTGCTGATCCAAAACAGAAAAGTACAAGAACTGGCACAGTAAGTCAGTGAGGAATGGTTATTCTTTTCCACTCAAAATAAGCTGAAGGAAAGACTTTATATGTGAAAGCCAGGTTGCACAGAGCCTGGTAACAACACTCAGAAATCAAATGTGGATGATTTTCCTGATGCATCTTTTGGAGGCATGGCCAGACCCCAAGAAATCTGAAGTGCAAAGGAATTGCATGCCTTCATCTTAAGATGAATGCAATACAAGATGTTCATCACTTCCTCTTTAACTAGAAAAATACAGATACTGTGGGTGAGGCAGATGGAAGTGCTCAGATTCCACAGGCATGTATGTGTACACATACGCACTCATATATAACACCTCCGACGCTGTGCCTGTCCTGAATCGGTCTTTCCCTCCTGAGCAACTTTCAGTGGTTTCCTGGTTGGAAGAAACTTTACCCAATCCTAGAAAAGGGTTCCCAGGAAAGTGTCCTGTCCATTACCTCCCAGATTAGTTCTGGGGCTTGCTCCCTATTGCAGTGTCTTCTAAACGTCCCTACAGTTCGTGCTGAGGTTGCAAGCTCCCTCCATGCTCCATCTTTGCACACGTTTGCTCATCTCTGACCTCCAGCATGGTTTCCAAACCTGAGAGTGTGCAAGTGCTCACAGGGAATATGCATTGTGGCTGAATGGCCGCACTCAAAGGGTTGTGGTCAATGGCTCCATGTCCAACTGGAAACCAGTGATGAGTGGTGTTCCTCAGGGGTCAGTACCGGGACAGGTGCTATTTAACAACTTTGTTGGCGACATGGATAGTGGGATTGAGTGCACCCTCAGCAAGTTTGCTGATGACACCAAGCTGTGTGGCACGATCGACACACTGGAGGGAAGGGATGCCATCCAGAGGGACCTGGACAGGACTGAGAGGTGGGCCCATGCAAACCTCATGAACTTCAACCAGGCCAAATGCAAGATCCTGCACCTGGGTCATGGCAGTCCCCAGTACAAATACAGGCTGGGTGGAGAATGGATTCAGAGCAGCCCTCAGGAGAAGGACTTGGGGGTGTTGGTGGATGAGAAGCGCAACATGAGCCGGCAATGTGAGCTTGCAGCCCAGAAAGCCAACCACATCCTAGGTGTGGCGGTTTGGGCCGGATTGGCCAATGACAAGACGACAGATGGTCTCCCCCATCTCTCACTCCAAGGAGATGAAGAAGAGAGATAAAGAGATTTATGAGTTTGGAAAGAACTAAACTACTTAAATTAAATATTAATAATAAAATAAAAAGGAAATAATGAAACAGATACAGTACATACAACACTATCAAGCTCCCAGGTAGGTGTCACAGACAGGCACTGGGGAAGTTCCAGACTGGACTCAAGGATGGGCACTGGATTCTGGATCTAGATTCAGGAATGCATGGATTGGGATCAAAGGCAGACAAACAAATAGGGTCCTCCTCAGGCATCAGCCTTTGAAGACGAGAGCCATTAAAGAAGGGAAGAGCGGACCCTTTGCTCCCCCAGCTTCTATACTGAGCATGGCAGATGGGATGGAATAGCTGACTGGTCAGCACCTCCCCACAGGTGTCACCCCTCCACAGGGTAAATAGCCAAGTCAGCTGACCCTGGTTGCCACAGCAACAAATATAAGCAAGAGGCGCTCTCACTGAGTAGAAAGTTGGCTCTGCCCCACACCAAACCAGGACACTGGGCTGCATCAAAAGAAGCGTGGCCAGCAGATCAAGGGAAGTGATTCTGTTCTGGTGGGACGCCACCTGGAGTACTGTGTCCAGCTCTGGAGCCCTCAGCACAGGAAAGACATGGACCTGTTGGAACGGGCACAGAAGAGGGCCACAAAGATGATCAGAGGGCTGGAGCACCTCTGCTATGAGGACAGACTGAGAGAGTTGGGGTTGTTCAGCCTGGAGAAGACGAGGCTCCAGGGAAACCTTATAGCAGCCTTCCAGTACCTAAAGGGAGCCTACAGGAAAGATGGGGAGGGACTCTTTATGAGGGATTGGAGCGATAGGATGAGGAGTAATAGTTTTAAACTGGAAGAGGGTAGATTTAGATTAGATATCAGGAAGAAATTCTTTACTGTGAGGGTAGTGAGGCACTGGAACAGGTTGCCCAGGGAAGTTGTGGATGCCCCATCCCTGGAAGTGTTCAAGGCCAGGCTGGACGGGGCTTTGAGCAACTTGGTCTAGTGGGAGGTGTCCCTGCCCATGGCAGGGGGGTTGGAACAAGATGGTCTTTAAGGTCCCTTCCAACCCAAACCATTGTATGATTTTATGATTATAACCCTTGCTCCTAGAGGATGATCTGACCCAAAATGCAGTACAACCATAGTCATTTAAACAGAATAGGCAATATCCAGGACCACAGGAAACCATGGAGCAAACACAATGTTCTGTTATCCATCCCAAAAGTCTAGTCCAGAACTGCATTGTTTTGCCTGCCAGAAACCGTCTTCATCTAAATTTAGTCAGCTATGATTAATTCTCATGACAACTCTTACCTGTAGCAATAGTTTTGATAGGTCTTTCCCTTCCTGGCATTTGCCTTTCTTGTGCATTTATAGACAGCAGTCATATCCCTCCTCAGTAATTTTTCTGATCTAGTCAAGGCCAGTGCTTCTGGTCTAAGGCTCTGGGTTCATTATGCTGTAATTCAGCAGAAATCACAGCAGGTTTTCAAAGAAGCAAACAGCCCTCCTGGTTTTTTTAGAGTGTGCGTGCATTCGTGTAGCCACACAATGAATTAGATAGGAGAATGATCCAGGTGAAGGCTAAACCTCAAATCTATGTTCTGTAACAGTACAGACTTGTTCCAGTTATTCATGCTAAAAGTCTTCTCTGAAATTCTTGCTATAAAAATGAGTATTTCTTGAAAGTAGGTGACCAAAGATGAATGCAGGCTTTTACACTCCTCCTGGGACTCAGACACAAGCACAGTGCTGGAAATTGCTCATCTAAGACCTAATTTGCTATATCCTAGCTTGAGACTTTCCAAATTTTCAAAAATCAACTTTGTACTATAAGGAAACCAAGACTGTGAAAAGTTTCTTACCAAAAAAATTGTAGCCAGCATTATACACACAACCCGACATATTAACTAAAAAACCCTGTTATGTGATGACTTGTTCACCTTCTTGTGAAACAAAGACCAAGCAAAATCTGAATGAGGGACAGAATGACTACAAACTAGGCTCTTTGATCACCAGGCTATTTGCTTGTCTGCATAAGTCCCTGAATTACGCCCGAAATGAAATCTTAACACTAAATCGTATTTCCAAACAAATTTCCTCAGAACAAGCAGATTTGTGCAAACAGTTTGAAAAAACATAAAAGCATATTGGCAATGTTAACTGAAATACTTTCATCTATTTTTTCCTCTGATACAGTGGAACCAGTACGTCCTGATTCAGTTTAATGGTTTATCTATTAATCCGTTCTGATCTAAGGTGTTTCCTGTCTTTAAAATGTCTAGGCTTCTCCCATCTTCTTCTGATTAACTAAAATAATTGTGCAATTGCTGTGCAACTGATGCTCCAATTTATCCTTCCTCCAGGTCATTTGTACTCATATTTCATAACAGACTGGTAGTTCCTAATGTTCAGCTCTGGGGCAACTCACTATTAACCTTTTTTTCTTCTGAAAAATCGGTTATTTATTTTTACTTCACTGTCTATCTTTTAACCACTTTTAATGCATGGCAGGATGTAACCTCTGACCACGAAAGTTTGTTAATAGTCTCTTGTGAAGACCTTCAGCCAGAGTCTTTTGTTTGCAATTTTAAACATATTATGCTCATCCATTCTCCTTCACCCACTACTTCTTTCGACATTTTCAATGAGTTCCAGCAGGTTAAAAAACCTTCGATTTACTCTTCAAAAATAGCTGGTATCTTATGCCATAGTCACCTTGGAGATTAAAAATTTGAATAGCTTCTCAATTTATTTCATAGTACTGCATTATTATTCACTAGGAGGTAATTTTTACCAACAAGCTTATCTTAATAAACGCATAAGGGCTAGCCTAATTCTACTAGGTACCTTCTTTGCAATCTAATGCAGACACACAAAAGTACTTTTAGAAAGTGATGTGCCCATAACTGCATGATGGGTATTACAGATATTATCTTCAGTAATATTTTCACCTTCCCAATTAAACTGTGGATATTCACAATTAAAAAACAAAACACCAAAAATCACTGAGACTGTAAAATCAGGTAAACTTATACAAATATTTTAAAGCTGTCTGTGTTTTTCGCTGAAGTTGTTGCCTCTGTTCTACACCTTTTTGACATTGACATTGCAGGTGCCTCGGGAATTCCTAGACTTGTAGATTGCAGCTGACTGGGAGATGGGCCATGCAAACATTTGTCAGTGTGGTTAGACATGCGCAGGTCCCACAGAAGGAACTCCTACACATCCTGGTCATGTAAACATGCTTTTGGCCATGCAGCAGGGAGGCAGAAGGGCATGAAGGGGCAGGCTCAAAGAAAAACTTAACCAACACACGACCTGCTCCTTGTCCTTGTCTGAGGAGCACAGATGAAAGGGGTTGGCAGAAAGAAGCCTAAAGACACATTTAATTGTTCTGGTTTCCACAGTGGTCATAGTGTGCATAACCACAGCTTTTAAAAAGCTCTCCAAAACACACTAAATAATAGAGATGCCATTTTGGCACATATAAGCCAGACTAAGTACACTCTGATTACCAAAGGCATCTCATAATGGTAGAAATGCAGCACTGCAAGACGAGTTGTTGCATCTTTGTTACATTTCACTGTCGTGTTGTATTTGGTTTCCTTTACCCAGACAGTAAGTAAAAAAAAGGAACCTTTTTTTGTAAGATAGAGTTAGAAGAGGATTATTGTTTAAGTGGCTGCCTGAGGAAGGGGAAGGAGGCAAGAATAGGGAAAATTGCTGCATAGACAAGTCAAAAAGGAGAATAGCTGGGTGAAAGAATGTCTGTCATCCAGGGTTTTGTACTGAGCAGCTTCTATAGCTTTACATGATTGTAGTGAGAGCTGCAGAAAAAGTACTTAAAGGAGAAAATGGTGGATATGGAAATATCTGAGATACAGAAGGATTTTTAAGTCTATTCTTTCTGAAATAAAGCTTTTCATGAAAACAGTCGTCTTCAAATATGAGCCAGTAGAAAAGTGTTCCCTCTGTTTCCTACTCAAAGAGGATATTTGTCTTCTGACAGTAATCCTTGCACTGCAGCTAGGCTGTGAGGACAAGGAAAGATCTTCTCCCTTGGGACACTTAGTCCCACAAGAAGCTGATATTAGTAATGGGTGTTATTGGTAGTAATTCAGTGACTGCCCTGTGCTTCCTACAAAACCGGTGGATTAGTGCTGCCTTGTTCAAGTATTTTGTCTGAGTTTAATTACACTATTTAGCTCCACCACTTCAAGTTTAAAATAGTCATGAATAAGGTGAGAGACATTTTCCCTTATCATTCCGGCACGTCCTCTCCTGATCTCCTCTGTAACAGCCATGGCTTGTAATGATTCATTCACTTTCCTAATGTCTTCACAGCCTTAAAGTACTTTGTATTTTCTCACTTGCTTTGATAATTCGTTCTTCAGATTTTCTCATCAACTCTTAATCTCCATTTTATATCCATCTTGAGCAGATGCTCTGTTCTGCTGGAACTGATGACAGTTTTTGTTTCAATAATTACTTTTACTCTTTTGCTTAAACTCCCTGAATTAAGCCAATTTTTTATCTCATCCATTTGGGAGAAATGGAAATAAAGTCCCAAAGTTCTTCTTGGATTTTTCTATGGCAGTTTCATCTGTTTTCAGTGCCTCTTAAAGAATGTTAAACCTTCCCTCCCCTGGCTTCCATAGATTGACAATCATAGGATTGACCACAACTTTAACCTGCACTATTAAAATACAGGATGCCTTTTTCATGGTAGAATTGCATCACACTTGGCAGCTCTGCTGTCCTCATCTGACATACAGAGCTGCAGGCCACCAACTAGTGTTACAAGGGATATTTCTTGTTTAGTGTACTGAGCTGTATTATCTCCTGAGATAAGGATCTACAAATAATATATAACCACCACTTCAGTAGAATCCAAAGACCTCATAAAAGATTAAAATTTGCAATGTGGTAGACACTTTCAATAAATTGTTATGACACATTCTTTTATATAGAGAATGTTGAGTGTGGATGAGACAGACACAAGGACAGGGGAGGATTGTCTTTAAAATGAAGCAGAAAATTATTTCGGTACTTTTCTCATGTTGGTCACAAAAACATGTTTGTACATCATAGTATATGCAACCTCTGCAGCCTCTGGTGCTTACTACAGCAGCACAGAATAAAGCAACTCAGACAGACCCAGGACTAATGCAGAATTGTGGAAATGAATGCTGAGGTCTGGCAAAAATTCCAGAAACTTTCACCAGTAAAGACTGGACATCTCTCTAGTGTCCGCTCCGTGCAAATACCCAAGTGATGGGTGAAAGATGGATGGCCTGTAAATAAGAGAACAGAAAAAAAATCAACGGCAGCAGGGACCTACACTGTTCTGCTGCCAGGTGCAAGGAGCCAGCCTACATCAAGTAAACTGGTATATTTGGTTCACAAAGGAGTGCTGGCGACTGGGCCCAGAGGTAAATAGAGGCCTGGATTATACACCTGCTTTTCCTCATTGAAGTACGTAGAGGTGGTCTGTGTGCTGTGGGAATAGGCTTTCCAAATGGATACCCATGTAAAAACCTCTCTGTGGAGGAGTCGTTTAGATGTGTTGTTGGGGGATATGGTGTAGGGGAGAACTTTGTAGAGTGGGGTTGATGGTTGGACTCGATGATCTCAAGGGTCTTTTCCAACCTAAATGATTCTATGATTCTGTAAAGTCACACGGACCAGTACTCCCTCAGCTAACCTGTGGGGATGTTGTTGGGACCAGAGGGACACCCAGAAGACATACAAGAAATCTGCAGCAAAGCCTGAACTTGAAGTCACTTTTCTCAAGCTGGTTTCAAAATAACCACCCAGTTCACCCTGCCCACTTGCCTTTCCACTGGAACCCACTTCAGATCGGTGTCTCTGTGACAGAGGATGAAGGACAAGGCCCAGCTGTTTGGGATTGGGGTTCTGGCCTGAGGAAGTGGCATACCTTCGGACAGTGCGGGCTGTCTGGGGTAGAAAGGGAGGACCCAGCAGGGGGACGGTATTTTGGCAGAAGCAGGATGTGCTGTAGGTGGTCAGGGGCTGTACGAGAAGGTGGTGCCCCAGCAGTGTGGGGAGGCATTCAGCAGAGGTCAGGGCCATCTTTCCCACAGAATGGCCAGCCAAGGAGTATGAGTGATGTTGATCGCTTATCAGGCTTCTGCAACCTTTATCTTCCCCTCAAACACCACTTCCCCTTTTCCTTCTACACTCGTTCTTCTTTCTTGAACTGCAGCAGGCCTGGACAGGAACATGAATAGATCACAGCACACTTCTACCTTCTCCCTCCTTGGTCATTCCACCAGAGCTTGTGAAACTTCCTATGAGGTCATCAATTCAAAGGCAAGGAAACTCAAATAGCACCAGCCAGCACCTCATAACTGTCTTACAGGTAGCTGTATGCTCTGCCAGAGCTGTGGCAAAGGGAGCTCCCCCCACCACCTGCCCTCTCTGCGTGAAACTTCAAAATACAGTGTCCAATTCACGGGACAATTAGCCAGTTCTTCTCGTTCAGGTGGTCTCTCTTGGGAGTCCCTTTGGGCCTTCTCCTTATCATCTTCACACATACGTTCTTCTGAAGACACCATTTCATTCTGGTTTTCCATATTAATGGATGGTGTTGCCCCTGTCTATTTAAATATGAGCGCTTCTTGATCCGAAGGAAATGGGCAATCAGAGGGTGCTCTGAGATCCTGTGGGTATGGCGGATTCAAAAAATAGCAGCCAGCCAATCACAGAGCAGTATGAAAACACATGGGGGAAGACGTTGTCAAAAATGGTGGCTTCCATGTATGTCGTGGGCAGGAGCTTCCTGTTCTGATGTACTTCCGGGTAAAATGGAAGGGGCAGCTGGTCTTGCCCGCCAATGAAAGGGCAGTCTGAGAACACATGGGTCATGATGTTTTACAAAACGGCACCCCCTCCCCAGGGGAAAGTGGTAAAGAGGTGGCGTAAATGGGACACGTGACTAGGAGGGGCGGGACTTCCGGGGCAAGTGGGCCACTGGCAGCTGGCAGGGGCAGGACTTCCACCGGGAGTTGGGGGCAGAGGATCCGCTGCTTCTGGCCTCTTGTAATCATTGTCCTCCTGCGACTTGACAAGCTCGTAATGAAGATTTTCTTTATTAACGGAAACTGGAATAGGATTAAGATGTCATTAGCACCCTAAAAGAAACAAGAAAAAAAAAGTAACATCTGCGAGGGAAGATTCCTACAAGAAGTAACAGATGTGATTCAAAAAGGCTTCTTTGAAAAGCGTTTTAAGTTTTAATTATTTAGCAGATCTCAGTGTGTAGAAGCAAAACTCACACAGATTTCTGAACCATAAATAGCAGATTCAGATTGCATTTGGAGGGATTTAATGCCAATGGAAGAGTGGACACACTTCTACAGAATAAGCTGCATGAAATGTCATATGTGGAGGCATATCCAAAAGAGATCTAATTTAAACACTGTACAAACAACATGGGAAAATACATGTTTTGTAGGAAGAATAAATTCCAATTTATTCCCACAAATGCAATTATGAAATTCCCACTGCATCCTGCACTGAAAAGGGAACAGGACAAAGTGCTGATGATTACAGGGAAAAAAAACACCTTCTGACAGGGATATGGAGTACATGACTGAAAAGGTTTTTATCTTGTTTTCATCTCTAATTTCATACTCATTGATTAACAAATTTACTCTGTGCTTCACATGATATCATGCATTATTCAAGCAACTTCTTAAAATTTAACAAAAGCACAAGGAATGAGAGGAGACTGTCATAATATGCAGAATTTTAAATCTTGTTAAACCAAAGGTATACTTTAAAGAAAATATCTACTAAGCGTACCAACATAAACAAGTTGTTTTCCACACAGCATGAAGCCTGGTTTTGTTTGCCTTGTTTACCAGTTTTTTTCCATGCTGGGAGCCTTGCGTACAAAGCCGTGCAGTGGCTAAGTAACATGCTGCAAGTAAACGAATCATTACCAAAAGCAAAACACAATTCTTACTCATGAGGCTCACAATTCTTATTCATTAGTATATTCTTTCCCCTTGATTAAGTAGTAAAAAGGAAGAGGGCTGGGGATTTTAAGTGTGATACACGGGTTTTTGAAGTGCAGCACTTCTCGCAACAAGGCTGCAAGGAGTTAAGAAGGAATGAGTGATGTCTGTGCACAGCCCCACACTTTAGTCAATCCAGGTTACATGCTTTCTCTGCAGGTGAAATTCTATATTCCCAAAAGATATAAAGCGTGGCAATTTTGGGCTGGTACAGGACCTGCAGCACTGAATGAAAAGAAATTATAATAGCTTCCAGTCTCCTTTCCTGGAAATCTGCTGTATAATTAAGAGTTTTCCATTTGAGTGAAAACTCCTATCGTTCCATTCCTTTCTGACCTTTATTTTGCCCTAAATAGTCTTGTTTATGCTGTTTGACATCAGACCTGGTTACATTTTTCCCCTATGGTTGCTTAAAGTTTTCTATTGAAATGGTTTCGTTAAGACAAACAGAAAAACAAAAAAAACCCACAACTGCAACAAAATCTGAGCATTATTCGATCACAAGATGCTTTTTGTCTAGAGAACTTGATCACACTTGACAATAGCGATAAGCAAGAGACAGCAGACTTCATGATAAATTCATAACAGATATACTGAGATTATAGAGTGCTCCTGAGATTTACAGACCCAACTCAAATTAAATTGTACTTCAGCTCCTGACTCCCCAGGGAGCCTTTCACAGCTATCACAATTTGGTATCACAATTATTGTGACTATGCCTACCACAACAAGAGAATCTCACAAGCTCCTATGAGTCATTAGAAATAAGTACCTCAAAGTGTGAATGCTTAACCAGAAAAGCTTTTTCTCTGCCTCACAAACCTGAGAATTTACTATTACAGCATTTATTAAACGTGAGTGTAGACGCTGCAGTTTTAGAACTAAACTTTATCCTACAGCAAGAGGTTGAAGAAAGCGGTCAGTATGGCTAGTGAAATTACACCACAGTAATTTTTCTCTGTCTGTGGGAGATGGAGCATGGTAAGCAGACACACCTAGATTTGGAGGGTTTTTCTCACATAAACTTCTTTACCAGGTTGCCTTATGCTGATGGGATATGTAGATGGTACGTGGATTAGGCAGCAGACAGATCATCTATCTAAATGCCATGATGAGACAGCTGCCCTCTTCTTTTCTATCCTGTTAATGCTAATCTTCCAAATCTCAAGCAGACACTGGTATTATCCCTAGAAAGACAATAATAAGAGCAATGGACCCAACAGAACACTATGCAAAATGACATGTCACATTAGAGGAGCACTTTGTTTTCATCTGAGGTTTCAAAGTGTTGGAGGCAGCACATTTAGAACAAAACTCGTGGACTGAAACCTTGAGAGCTTCACAAATCACATTTTCTTTGCAAGCCAACACAGCATTTTTTTTTTTCTAATTGCCAAGCTGCTGATTTTATTGTAGAGTGGACCCTGTCAATAGGCTGGGATTAATGTTGTGGAGATGCTGTAAGTACCTAACAGGAAATAGCATTCCCGCTGATAAAATCATCTTTATTACTTGTACCTGCACTTTTTGGTTCTAATGAGAAATCCCTGGCGTGGGATAGTTTCTAAGTACTTGGGGAGATGCTATGCATTTACCTATGGCTTATTCATTATTATAATTACAGTTGCTGTCTGGAACGGAAACATCATGTGCAGCAGGTTTTTTTTATCTCTGTTCTCTACAGCCAGATTTGCTGAACTTCTTGAACCTTGTGTGAAACCTCCTAATCCTACTTGGTGTTGCTGCCCAGCTGTGAGCCATTGCATCTCTGGAGTATGTCTGTGTACGTTTAATGTTTGTGGCTTACCACGTCTTTTGTGATGACTTCTGTACACTGGAGACCATGGGAATACCAGTGCAGTGCCCTGTGTGGCTCACAAAACATAAAGGTAAGGTGCTATGAACAGGGTGTTACATGACATGGGATCGTCTGATGTTAAAATCCTTGATGTCTGGACACTTGTTATTAAAGACACATTAGCATTTCTAACTGTAGCCACAAAAAGTTCAAACCATTTTGGTATAAAGACATTAATAAGAATGTTGACTAAGTATTAGAAGATGATTTTGTTTTCTTTTTACAACATGTATGAAATTCAAACTACCTGAAATCTAAAATAACATGGGTTTATGCGAAGTTTTCATGTTAGTTCATCAGATGCCTGGTGTGAGCTCCACATTTTCTTTCTGTTGGCACAACTGAATACCGTGGTGCAGGTTTTTCAGGCACACTCATAAGACAGACAACTACCTGGCTATGTTGTGAGCAATGGCTGGAAAAAGACACCTCCACTTTTCGAAGATGGGTACAGGCAGACACAGTCAAATGCATGCATACATGGTTCCTACAAACTGACGATGTGAAATGAAAATTCAGGTTTTTTATACTGCTACATATCCAGCTGGTTACAGCTGTAATCCTCCAGGTATAATTTTACATGTTCACATCTGTAAAGGACTGCTATCCTCTATTAAGCTGTTAGTAGTCCATTTAAAATGCATATCCTTCCACTGTTTGACATCAGGTTTTTAACATTTCTAACTTCTGCATTTAGGCCATTCGAACACTGGGCAAACTTTGGCCTGGCAGCACTGCACAAGCACGTGCTTGAAAAATGACATTGGCCTTGTCTGATAGAAGGTCAGTAGGGTGTACAGTACTGATCTCCTTTTCCTGCAGCAAAGACCGGTGCATGGAACATGAATTTTCTAAAAACCAGTCTAGTTGCACCTGTAAGAAGCAGGTTTTGGATGAGCACACTGTAACAGTGACACAACTTGACTCTGATGCTTCAGGGGTTGGGTGCAGTGCCTCGGTGGTAGGACCCATCATGGCCAGCCCCATCATGCACCAGGGAGATATCATGGGGTGGGTCAACGGGGAAGGAGTCTAGCACTTCTCCTTTCTGCTGGGCAACATCTGCTCTTGCCTGTTTGACCATGACATGCTGTGTGGGTGCCAAGAGTGGCAGGTAGTGAGTCATTGCCACCATATTCTCTGCAGAGAGCCACCTATGTGCAAACCAGGCTTGATCCTGCAAGCTTGTGGTCCCTGACAGCAGTCACACCTGAAGCTGTCATGGCTGTAGGACATCTTTTACCCACGTTCTGAGAAAATTGGAAAAGTACTGTGTGGTGAAAAAGTTCAGCAGATATATGTAACCCCAAGTGATGCAGCACTGATGTTTGTTCTCCGTGGACCAGGAACTTACCCAAGTGTATAGTTAATACATTCCTGCTTTGGACAGGCACTGAGATGATCCCACTGACAGCCACCAGAAGACGCCTGAATAATTTTTATAGGAATTTATCTTTTTACACTTCATGACAGGAACTGGGAAAAGTCAGTCAAGAAAATGACTTCAGAATATTCTGGTGTCTGCTAAAACACTTACTCATTGTACTGGCAGTTTCTTCTGTCCTGGAGAAGGAATGGGTGACATTTCTCAGGATCATACAATGCTCAATGCACTGCAGCTGAACTGCCGGCTGAGTCCCCAAGACAGGGCGGTAAATGGCTCAATGCAGGTTCTGTTTGACTCCCCTTTGTGAACACAAAGGCTGGGAGGTAGCCAAGGAAAGAAAATGTACAGCAAAACACAGCTGACATGAATGGCATAATAAACAAAAGCAGATGTGCCTCTTTACATAGTCAATGTGAGGGAGGTGGGAGCAAAATATGTTTCAACAACAACAAAAGAAAACTGGTACCCAAACCCAGGAGGCTTTGCAGGCAAAGAAAGATGCTGTCAGCGATCATCAATGTAGTAGCATTTGCAGATCAGTAGAAGATACCAACTGTGAGGAAATCACTATTGTGGGTACCAAACCCACGCAACAGCACAAATAAAGCACACAAACATGATGTGCAAATTCAAGGCTTCCACTGAAATACTGTTGGCACTTGGGCTGGCAAACCCAGAGCCCTTCACAAATCTATTGGATGGATCAACGTTCGTTACTACCCTGCCACGTAGTGTATACTCTCAGACACAGTACAGTTTTTCCAACACGGACCAAAGGGAAACAAAGTAAGAAATAAAACACGATTTAAATTTAAATTACTCTCAAGTGCAGACGATGGCACTCTTGAAATTCAAGGTGCCTTGAAATTCTAGATGTGCCTGGCTTATGGGTTGCTATAATGCTGCTGTCGCTATAATTTCAAGACCACTGTGAAAGTATTGGCCTCTGTATTTATTGGCACACAGAGTTTTCACTGCATGTCTTATTGGTAGTAAGTGGAATGATAATGGATATTTTTGATCCCACCTAAGACAAAGGTTGCACTGAGCTTGGAGTTTTACTTACCAGTTTCACATATCACCCTCACGCACTAAGAAACCAGAATTCTTACTCTCTAAAGACACATAATGGGTAAGAAAATTAATAGGTAAAGTGACTTTCCAAGGTTATTTCAGTGTCAGAGCTGAAGTTCCTAACAGAAGTTATGTCTCATGTCTAAACTTCCTTTAGGTTAAATCCCTCAGTGCTGCTGGCAGCAGGGTACATTAGATAAATCAGAGTATTGAGAAGGAAGAGAATGACTTTAATAAGATAAAAGGTTCTGCAATTCCTGTACTTAAATGACGATAAGAATTAGGAAAATAATGGTTCTTAGATAGCATGTTTATATCTCTTGGAATTAACAGAGGTAGATGATGTATTCCCATTTTATATCAAGCTATTCATGTCTCAGGAGTAAGTTCTTCCCTTCCACAGGGAAGTTGGTGTCCGCAGTGAGGCCTGTTTTTACACGGTAAGTGTTTTGGGGCAAATAACAACTCTTGATTCTTCATTTGCACATTATGCTCAGATACCTGAGCACAACAGGAATGCCTAAGCACTACCTCCACATGAAAGAATAGATGTTCTCCTTTCCGGCTCCCTAGAAATATCTCTTCTTGGCTCATATGCAGAATTATTCACCCATGTTTTGGTGATACCTGTCTTTGAAACTACAGACTTGTGTCTACTGATTTTATAGTGGATCATCAGGGATACAAAGAGCTATCCAAAAGTGAATCATTGTAATATTAATGGCAAAACTGTTCATTCACATCATGAGAAGCCGTAGATCATGGTCATTATTCATGACAGATGTTTGGAGTTCAGTTGAAACTAAAACAAGAGAGAGAATTTTTTTCTGTGCTACCTATCTAGAATTAAATAGTATCTTAATATTGTAGCACAGAGACAAGTTGGCAAATGAAGAGTTATAGACGAAAAATGCACATTTATATACATTCAAAATTCAGTGTGCGGTGCACTCACAGAAAATTTCCATTTAGGTTCTTTAAGGAGCAGGAAAAATGGTTTTGCAAATTATTTTCCATTGTTATGCTGGAAAGCCTTACAGTTATTTTATAAAAGGCCATTTCTTTGTTTGCTTATTCCTTACGTTCCTTTAAGTGCCAAATGGCATTTTTCTTTACTAATGGCACTGTAGTCCAAAAGACCAGGAACAGCAGCAAGCTTATTAAAAATTAAAAAGGGCCTCTGAGGTAAAATAGCAAGAGATGCTTGACTATGGTATCAATTGTTTATTTGTGGGGGTTTTTTCTCCTTAAACTAATTTATTTTCAGGGCACCTGCAATATTCAAACCAGAGGACATGGAGAATAGGTTTTCAGGCCAGAGGGGATATATTTCTTAAGAAAAGAATAGGAACTGAATGAAAGTGGCGGGGNAGTTGATCACCAATGAGAATTCAGTTATTGTATAGTTGCTTAAGTTTAACTCAAAAGGCTGAAATACTCAATGCAGTCAAAGAATTCAAATGAGGCCCGGGAATAAGATGTGACATCCTACGCATTCATGTGATTTAAGGAAAAAAATAAGTTTGCAACTACAGTGTTGAGATTTATGATGCAAATGTTTATGTTTCTCTTTTACCCCTGGAAAGAAAGAAGCTCCATGCATTCTAATAAGAACACTGAAGTCTGAACAGCAATCTATATGCTCAGAGAATTTATTCATACTAGATAATGGTTTTGGTACCAAATTAATTCCCAAACTGACCTGAAAAAGAAGAATCAGCTCTCTAACTGGTAAAAAAATAATATATATTACCATCCAGAAACTTACTATTTATGAGCCCAAAAAGGACAGATTGCACCTGGTAACAAAAATTTTGTTTAGCTGGTAAAAGAGCAGATTGCTGTTGAATCACTGATGCAAAAGCAGCCAGGGAAGCACAAATAATTTGTTTAACATAATTCTAACGTACCTGTGAGCTGAACTGCAGCATTTTTTGCAATATAGTCCAAATAAATGATCTGTGTTACTGTTCAACAGGTGACAACTAGCTAAAAACCATACCTTGAAGTTTACAATACAGCAAGAAAACAACAAGGCTTTTGCATGAGTAAAGGTGAAATATGCCAAGAGTTATTAAAAATTTAAATACAATAGATGCATATGTCCTGTTCTTAGATTGGAGATAAAAAAGGATTTATCTGGTCATTGAAGTGTTAACTGTTTCTTTTAGTGAAGGCATAAATCTTTGCACCTGCTCATTAATATGTTCAAACTTTTTTCCCCTTTCTGCTCAAAATGTAGGTAATGTTCCCCAAAGGCTGTAATATAATATTTAATTAAGTTATTTACTTTGATTCTGAAGTTGCAAACTACCTAAATGACAATCCCCTAGTCAGTACTTAAGCAGTAAAAATTGAAATTTAATAATCATTTTATGCATACCTTGTATACTAGCAATTAATTTCTTAATTCCTAGATGATGATGAAGATATTTAGATTATCTCTGACCAGCATCCATAAAGGTGTTTAATTTTGTTATCACAGGGAGAGAAGACAAGAGGAAGTTAATCGGGGCACAGCATCACACATTCATCTCCGTTCTCTGCTCTTTGCTTCATACAGTTGTATTTTTCTTTCAGTGACTTCTCATCTGCTCTTTGGGCTTGAATCACGTTACTCTGACGCAAAAAAAAAAGAAATTAAACATGGTGAATCAGACGTTTTGCAAATAAGATGTCAAAATAATTTTAATTCTACCTTGGAATGACATAATGAATAGAAAAAAAAGGGGAAAAATTATTAGGTCTGATAAGTCAAATTAATACAAGTTGGGGTCAAAATGTAAGTAGATTGATTTTAATGCGTGTTTATCTTATTACACTGATACACATTAAGATTGTGTGGGTGCCTTAACTGTGCATTACTATACCTTCCACTTCTTTTACATTCAACTTTAACTCTGACTTTGCAGAATTTGTGCTATTTGTTTAGGGGATAACCGTAGCATTAACTTTTTTTAATCTTAAATTGTATTTTTAAGTGTTCACTTCAATTTTATTCAATTTTTTTTTAGTTTTTGTGTGCATGTGTTTGTCTCTGGAGGTTTACAGAGTGAAGAAGTTATTTTCAGATGTTTTGCAAATAACTGTGTTAGTCTCGCCACTGCTTGATTCAGAATTCTTAGTGCACTCAAAATATTTAAGCATGTTAAAAAGAAATCTAAGTATCCCATTATAAACCATTTCAAGATCACACAGTTTTGTCACTGAGAACAGAGTAATATGATAATCTGAATAAAAGAAATGCTGAGACAAAAAATGTGTAACATCCTAAACTGAGTATACAATGAGCGTTTTTAGAAGACGTTAGGCACACTGTGTGCATTCATGAAAGCCAACACAGGATAAATTTGTGACCTTTTCATTTATCTGTTCCTTTCTCCTTTCAAAAATCTGCTGATCTTTGGAGAATAATTAAACTTAGTGCATGTGAGTATGGGGAACTTTCCTTTTTCCTCCAAGAAGGGAAAAAATCAAGGTTACTAAATGGAGTTACAGGCATAGAAAGATTCCTGCCTCAGAAAAAAAGGATGAAAGAAGGAAATGGGTCAGAACCTCAAATGATGTAATGTCAGATAATTCCACTGAAATGCCTGATAGAGACAGCAGTTTTAAGGTGAAAAAAGCCTATTGGGCCATCCTAGTCTGACCTCCTGCATAATGCTGGCCAGAAAATTCCTTGTAGTAACTCCCGTTGAGCTGATAGATCTCTTGATTTACTCAAGAAGAGGATTTGGCTCTCCACTTTTGGAAAGATCAGTAGATTTTCTCCCAAGGAGGGAGAATTTTATGACATGGCTACGGTATTTGATTCAGTATTTGATTTTCAAAAAACATTTACAATTTTGATCCATGGTGAGTGTGAAGGTGTCAATAGCCCACGCTGGCCTCTCAAGGCACTGGTTCACTGCAAAAGTGAGAAGGGCAGTGTTTCAAAGAAAATGAAAACCTTCATGGAATCCCAGGCTGACAGTGACAAATGTCTAGATGACAAGATGGAACGGCAGGTGTCTTTGATGTTGAATATAAAGAAAGGTCACATATGGGATGAGTTTCTGATTTTTAAGAGAATTTTAACTGGCACCTTGTAATAAGACATCAGAAATAAGGAATAAAAAATCCTAGCCATGTATAGAAATAGAGAGTTCACCTTATAAATGGCACAAGCACTATGCATGGACACAAAAGCAGAATGAAGAGATATAGCATTTATTTCTTGAGAGATCGGATAGCCCTCCATGAAATAATTTGTTTTCTCGGTGGCTGGATTTTCTAAGCTTGAGATCAGTCTCTTTTATTTTTTCTCTGCACACTAGAATTCACAACTAGCAGAAAGTGCCATTGGCTTCAGGTAAATATGTGCTTGGTGCTTAAATAGACATAATAAATGTGGTTGGCTTAAAAATAGAATATTTGTGGTGGTGGGAGTCGAAGGTCATTGATTCACTTCAGTGAAGTGATAGTCAAAGGAAGGAGAGGTTAGTTTGCAAATGAGAAACCTGCTTATTCAAATTATCTTAGTTCTGTTACCTTGGTGAATTTACTCTGAACCAACTGAAATAATTATAGCTAATTTTAAGAAAAATTTGGGGAATTATAATAATCTGGAAATAATGCTACAATGGCCTTGAAGGGCAGGTTGGACAGAAGAAGCCAATGGCAGGAATAGATGACCTAGATTTTAGTAGAATCTGGGCACTTCTGAGTAGCCCATTAGGGGCCAAAGCCTAGGAGCCAGCTGCTGCAAGCAGAGCTGCCAAATGTCCTGACAAAATAAGAGACAATCCTCATTTTTTTTGTAAAATGCCTCAGCATCCTAGTAAAAGAGTGTAAGTTCCCATTTATGCTGCAAGTGAACTATAACATATCTAGCCATTTCAACCCAGCACGTTGAAACCAGCCCACAGGTTATTCAAGGAGCACGTGGGAACTTGTCCAGCTGCTGCCTGCTCCAGCTGGCTGTGACACAGCTGGAGGTGCTGCCAGGGCTGCAATGCATCTGGACCGGTTTGAAGCCAAAAAGAACACTGTCAGCCCTGACAGTACTTCTCAGCGGATTTGAAATTGAATACACATCTCCCAGCACCTAGAAAAATGCCCTGGGCATCCAGCTATTGGACTGGGGCAATGATATTGCTACCTGGCAGAGCCAGCACTTGGGCAGACACTTCTGGCTAAAGCAAATTTCCCGCAGAAATGATGCATTGTATTCACTGAGTGAATGCAGAGAGATTTCTATTGTGTCCGATTTATTTTACGTTTTAAGTTCTTTTCCAATTCCAGCGAACAATTCTTTGCCAAGACCTCTTTCATAAGCAACTTTTTGCAAGGCCTGAAAAAGCAATGGGACGGATTTTCCGTTTGTCCAGGTCCATGGGTAACACGGAACTGTGCTTAGTTTTAGCTCAAGATTTTTAGCCTGGCGCATTTTGACAGGCCACAACAAGTCAAATATCTAATTCTGATGCCTCACTGAATAAGCAGACCCCTTAGAATGACACCTCGGATGTGAAATATTATCTACATGCTCATTTGCCTGCAATATCCAGCCTATTTAGGTATGACAGTAAGTAAGCCTAAAAGGGATGCACAGATACTGATGTGATTTCATTTAAAATACTGGTATATCTAATCACTGAGTTTGCTGCTTTCATATCTAATCAGACTGTATTAGCAAGAGCTGGGAAAACAGGTAAAATCCCTGTGTGCAAAATTATTTAAAACACAGGGCGGAGGAAGGAACCTTTAGCTAATTTAGATTTTCCTTTTTTTTGTCCAGTATTTCGATAATGCTGAGAAATAAGTAATTTCTGTAATGGAGGGTGCAAAGAGCTCACTAGCCATCATCCTGGGCAGGAAGAAGCTTTGAAAAAGGGAAGTAAATATACTTGGGGCAGTCACAATCTGCTGCCACGTACCACAGTCTCCTGTCTCGCTGTGCGTGCACTGGGGATGTATCGCTGTGTGCCCACAATTGACTGTATTCACACTGCAAAGGACCACTAAGTCACTGTAATTACAGAGCTGCTTTATATGCTGTGCTTATAGCTGGGTTTATAGTTGTGATGCTGCTTGCAAGGGAGCAACGGAAAAAGCTGGTTTGTGGTGGACAGCATCTCCCCTACTCACATCTATGGAAGGGTGCGCTAATGGAAAAGGTGTTACTTGCGCCAGTAAATGCACCCCAGCGAGCCTGTGTGCTCTGCTGGGCTGGCTTTGGTCAGGTGTTACGGTGAAACGGGGCAGGTTTTATCCCAGGTCCTCATTGTCTTTGACAAAATCCCATTTTGACATCATGAAATTGGCCTGGCAGCGCCTGTCCCTGGTTTGAGATTAGTCAGCATGGCTGTCACTCCTGTGTCCCACTGCCTCCACACACAGAGCGGTCCCTGGGGCTGACGGGGGCCACCAGCACATCACCGGGATGCCACCACTGACGGGGAGATTCACTGCAGCTGAGGCACGGGGGAGCGGTCTAACCACCGCTGTAATCTCTCTTACGCACATCTGACCTGTAGCCCAGAGGAAGGAAGAGTTAGCAATGCAGAGAGTTCATGTGGTCCTGTACACAGGAGAAAAGTAATGCAGAATAAAAAATAACACGGCATAAGCTCTTTTTCATTCCTGCAAAGCCTGGAACGGTGTTTGTGGGTGCGAGTCCCTCCTTCTCCCACCCCTTTGGTCTCTTGGCCTACAGCCGTCTCAGCCCCGGGTTCGGTGTCGGTGACCCATTTTTCACACCAGGTCTGAAGTCCTGTGACTGTCCCCCCTTGCTGCCACTAGCACCAGCAGGTTTTGTGCAGTTGTCCCTCAGCACTATCCCTGATCTTTTTCATGACTAATTGCCTGATGGATGTGACCATACTTTTACTCATCTTTTACTCATTTTCAGCAATACTGGCTGGGCTGGTTGGGACAGACAAACACATATAAAAATCTCCTTTTCTTCTAACTGCCTCTGGAAAAAAACTGGAACACAAGTGAAAAGCACATCCTTAATCTGATGTTTTGTGAAAGGCAATCTGTCAGGTCAGGACATCCTGACAGCAGGAGGCAAAAGGATGACATTTAATCCAGTCATCCCACAGACCTAAGGTGTGTGAGAATTTTATTAGGATTTTCTTTAATGACTTCAAGAGTGCTTATTCTTTCCTTGTCAACCCATCACAGTTGAGGGCCCACCTATGATATTCTAGCACTGTTTCTGCATTAAAGCTTTGAGTTGATAGTTGTCGGCTTTCCTAAGCAGATACATGGCAGAAACCTTCCGTTTTTACCAACCAAGTAATCCTTGTTTTTTCATTTAGCGTTACCTTTCTTCTTCATTAACACATAGGAGCTGTAATCGTGCATTTGAACTTCCTTACCTTCATGTGTTTGCTTCCTTTATACTGAGCTGCTGTATTAGGAGTGGATCAGCCCAATACAGCGAAAGCCAGTCCCCATAACTGATAAAGATTACAGCAGTTTTCTGGGGAAGGTGTTAACAAATGGCCTCATTGCGTCTAGAAGAATTATTCTCAGATATATTCGTTGTTCTCGTAAGAACAGGCATCCTGTATTACCTACTAAGTCTAGGGACAAACTAAATTCACCTAAGAAAAAAACACTCACATTTATTCTTAGTTCAGTAGATTTAAGAACATGACACAACATATTGGAAATCTGTCTTTTCTTCTTTAAAAAAATAAAATCTCCCAGCACTACTCTGAAACATACTGTATAGAAAACTATTTTCTCACTTGATAATGAGTCTTATCCCTTAAAAGTCAGGTCATGAGTTTTAAAGTGCCCACCTTCAGACAGCTAAATAAAAGTGTTTCGTTTTTCAGGGATGCTCACCCGCAATTCCTCTGTTGATTTAAACAAGCATTATGGTACTTTAATCTGAAGAATTCAGGTCTGCCTTAATTTGGGTGTATAATGGTGCCTAGCTCTAGGCACCCAGAGAATAAAAAATTTATGTTAGGTTTAAAAACTCTGTAAAAAAAGTCAAAGTAACAGTTAGGGCTAATCCCCCTCATCCACATTTCCAGTGAGCATTTAACACGGTCTGAAAGTTAACCGCTATTAGGAAGAAGGAGACCTAGGGGAGCAATACTGCGCTGGCAAGGTGATAAACTACAGCCAGTATAATCAGACTGTTACAGCAAAAAATCGAGAATGCGGAAATACAAGTTCTAATCTTGACTTGATGTGTGGCTTTGGCAAAGTAATTTCAGTCCCTCCTTTCAGTTTACTAGCTAATAAACAGAGAACAATGAGTTATTCTGAGGATGCTGAGATATCTAATTAATTTTAGTCAAGCAAGCATTTTGAAAACTGACCATACTAAGCACAATTTTCTACTACTACTAGCAGAAGTAAAAGAGAAATCAATTAGGTGTGAGGTATCTCTTGGGAGACGCAGGTGGAGCACCTGTAGTCTTCTGCAGGCTTCTGGTATGCAAGTCTTTCCACTCCAAGTTTTCAAATATATTCAGGCTCTTAGGTGTAACCAGTTTCAACTGGAATTCACCAACATGACACCTTTCTGGATCTATGTATCCACTTCAAAATGAAACAAAAGTTCCTTCATACCGTCCTCGTAGTGTTGTGCAACACGTTAAAACCCGAGGGAATTTCTAACACAAGAAACTGTGTCTGTACACTATCTAGACTTTACATCTGTTTTTGAATGGTCAAAAGATTCACCTTTGGTTTTGTGCAAACTTTTTTAACCTCTATGGAACAGCAGAATGAGTCTGCCACCTGTAACATGCACCTGTTCACATTGTGGTTGTAAATTAAATGTTTAAATTACATACCTGGGCTTTAGAACCAGCGCTGAGAAAAAGAAGGGGAGCTTCTAACTTATTATTCTTTCAGCATCTGTTTGAAGGTTGGCGTTTTGGAGACTATCAGGACATCACAAAGGTCAGCAGCTTCATTGTAATTAAAGCTGAGGTTCTGTAAGATGAACAAGAAATCCACTCTAACTGTGGATTTTCTAAATCTGTGGAGATCAGATTTTAAGCATTTTCTGTTCAAGATACGATCTTCATAGGATTTTTTTACAAGGATAATGTCATATCCTCATGATTACCTGGTTTTGCCTAATCTGCCCATTAAACTGTGCATCCTGCTCAAGGTCTTTACACATCCCCCTGGCCACTCAAAAGGTTAAGCATCTTCTTGTGTTTCCAAAACCACAAAACGGTATTTTCCTGTTGTGATTACACTTCAGTGAAATAACTTTAGTTCTGGGGATGATTCTGGTGGTATAATACTCTTTTACAATTTACAGATTTGAGATATGGGAAATAAATTCTGACAGCCTCATATGTGAGGCACAGGCTAGTATAAATGATCAGCATATTCTTGGGGGTGGAGGTGCTGAATATAGAAGTGTGTTAATTGGCTAAGTCAAACCTACGGTTATTGCTACACTGATGGCTTACCTCCAATAGTGTTCGTTCGTCATTAGAAAGTTAAAGCATATTTTGAGCATGACATTTGAAAAAATGGTGGTGTTAAACTAGACCTCCAGGTAGCAGAAGGAGCATTAAAGTCTTACAGAAGATGCAGATTTTAACCTGTGTCACAGACAAAACCAGACAGATTTTGTTTTGAGAGAACTTTTTTGAAAATGACAAGGAAAGAATTTAATTAAATTAAGCATTTGCTTAAATTTGGACCAACTGTTTAAATGATGGGTAAAAATGCATAGTTAACTGATATAACCTACAGTAATCTGAGTTTAATTTCAAGCTGGAATTTAAATAAGCGTGTCAAAATAGACAAAGAGGGCCGTTTTGGTAGATACTGCAGCTGTATCAAACCCAAAACCTAGAATTTATGTGAAAATGTTTATTTGCATGCCAACCTTGCTATTTGATATTAGAGATTTGGATCGTTCAGGTACAAATCGAAATTTACAGTTATTTACCTTCGTCCAAGTCTTTTGATAGCCATGATATATGGCAATAATACTTTCTGACAGCATATTTTTAGTAAGTTGCAGTTTTAAAAAAAAATCAGAACCATTGCAATAATTTGTCTGCATTTTAGCAATGTTGAGTCTCAAACTACAGAACCTTGAATGCCTTCTATTCTCATGGCCTAGTCTTCAGAACAGGTGGGAATGAAACACTACAAAAAGGGGTATTGTCCTGAATGAGAATTAACAGAAGACTCGCACAGGAATTGTGTGCAACTGAAACACTCCATCCTACTGAATTGCAGATTGTAAAGATGAAAAGCTCCATCCAGTCTGGACCTCTTCTGTTGTGCTTCATTACAATATACAAGTGAAAAGCACCTCCATGTTTAAGCAAGTCCACATCCATTACTGTGGGCTGCTGTATCACAAAATTGTCCTAATAAACTGAACAGCCTCCTCAGAACAATCCTGCAGCTCTTAATGAAATGATGTTTTAGGACCTTACTGCCATAATAATTAGAAATTTTTCACCCATCTCCAGCCTGCACTTACCTGTGACCAGTTCATATCCACATAAGGTTCACCAAGCCCTAGTACATTCTCTTTTATATCCTCCGCTCAAACACACATCCTTAAATTAAATATGCCAGGCATTTTTAGTCTCATCCTCAAAGGAAGGTTCTCTATTCTATTTTTGAATAAAGAAAAGTTTTGAATAGTTTTGAGACACAAACTCACCAGTACTGCAACGGTGTGTTGCAACCCCATGCTCGCTACTGTTCTTTCCCACTTCAGTGTGCCCCTTTCCAGGCATCGGGTTGTTACCCTTTCCCCTGAGGTATAAAACACACTTCAGCTTCTGGTGTGTTCTCAGCGTACTCTGTGATCAAGTCACCTTTCAACAAAACAGACTCCAATCTTGTTACACGTGGAATTCTTTTCAGGTCTTTGGGCCACTGGTTTGTGGGTATGTGTTGCATACACTCCAGCTTTTAGACATCCTTCAAATAATACAGACTCTCAGAATATAAAAATATTTCAGTATCAATCCATCCAGCACTCTAGGCAGAGATAATTCAACTCTAAAGACTCCTCTACCCTGTTCATATACTAGAAGATCATATTTAGTCTTTTTTATGGTTGCTAGAGAACATATTTGGAAATGGATGCTGAAATGCTCACTCCTTGTGACCCCTAGCACTTTTTTGGAGTCAAATCACTGGAGAAGACACTTTTCCACTTTTAATTAAATGCCTAAATTTTTGTCCTAAATATCCCAACAAATCCCAAAAAAAAGCATATTTTACTTGAATGGAACAAGTAACCCCAATCTCTGTATGTAATTAGCATACCATCGTTTAGTATTCTGCAAGCAATCAATGGTTGAGTTTATATTTATGGTATTCAGATGATCCATGAAAATGTTCAATAGTTTAGACAGGCTGTCAATTCCCAATGCCAAACCCTGGCAACATCCCCAAATTCACTATTGACAGTCTTTTAAAATTTATTAGGTACCTGACTTTTATCCATTATAACATATATGTTATTTATTTGTGTAGGAGCATTAAATATGTTCCCTCTAATTACAAATCCTTGATCAGAAAGAACCATTCTGCTGAAAGAAGAAAATCAGATTTGTTTAACAAGACTTGTTTTCTGTTGACTACTTTTGACTCCTGTCATTTACATCTGTCCTAGCTGACACTGCAAGAGGAGAGTGTTCTCTGAGTGTTGCTGATAAAAGTGGTTTTTAGCACTGCTTCTTCTTATTAGTGGCTTGGACACAACAAAAAGTTAGTTAGCTCCAGCCGTCGCTGCACAGAGTCCAGTCTTCAGGCAGCTCTTAACAGATCCCACATTGAAACGAGAACCTAGGCATAAATGTCTGCTTTCTGCCTCTAAAATGCTAATATCAATGTCCAGATGGAATCCAGGCACCGTATTAAGGAGACCATTTTTAAACACTGGGCTCCAAAACCTAGTTTTAAACAAGAAAAATTTGCATTAATCCTCCCATATTATATTAGCATAACTGCAATTCATTTGTGGTCTCACTGTATTGATCTTTGTGCCAAAACTTTCACTTGAGCAAAGAACAGGTTCATTTGCAGCTGCAGCTCTCTCCCCTGCTGCTTCACAACAATGGTAAATAGAGTCTTTATGCCACCCCCCTCGCATATGTTTTTCAGGTGGCTGCTAATCACCCTTTAGCTCTGAAGGAACATTGCAGCAAAAGAAAGGTCACTGGAAGGTTTTCTCTTTCTTTTTTTTTTCTTTTTTTTTTTTTTTTAAGTCCTTGCCGCCAGTGACTTTAAGGCAAAGCTGAGATTTAGAATTTTATTGCACTTTTTGCAACAGACTTAAGAGATTTCATGTTTTACAGTCAAATTCCTCTCCTACCCCCCCAATCCTCTTCAAATGAAAGCTTTAGGTATTAAGTCTGAAATTGCAATCCAGCCTTCACCCATGAGCCAGTCACCTTGCATTTAGATGTGTGGCACAGCTTTTTTATGCTCACGTAGAGTGATCTGTCTTCCTCCTACCTCTCTTCTTTCCAAAGAAAAACATTGATGTTTTCATGGTATCACACGTATTTTATCTCAGTGGTCCCAGCATGCTAAGTTATGCAGCTCGGTTTACATCACTATCTTGACAGGGCTCTGCCAGGGCCAGCTCATCAGGAATGTTCCCACATTGGACTGCTCAGTCAGTCTGGATTCAAACCTGTCTTCCTGGGAGATGCAAACCTGGGGGACCAATATCTCCAGCTGTCCTGTCCTGTTGAAAGTGCTATGAAGACTTCAGGGTCCATGGAGCAAGAAAAAAGCAGCAACTTAAAGACATGAATCGTTGCCTATTTGTTAGAGGATACAGAGTGGGAGCAAATTATAAAAGTCAGTCCCATAGGGGCTTTGCTGTCAAACTGAGATTAATATCACCAGAACTTTTCCTAAAGTGCAATGCTTTCCCAGTTCATTGCCAAAACAATAATCATTGAATGAATCAGGTTGGGTGGAAGCCCTGAAGGTCCTCTGGGCCAACCCCATGCTCAGAGAAGGGCTGACTTCTGATGCTCCCCCAGTTTGGTATCACCCACCAACTTGCTTAGGCTGCTTTCTGTCCCATCATCCCACTCACTAATGAAGACATTAAACAATCTCAGGCTCAGTACCCTGAGTAGCAGCAATGGAGGAGTCAGTGGCAGTTTGCCTTCCCCCACTGGCCCTCTTCAGTAGAGGACTCATCAGGACTACAGGAGACCTCCATCCAAAAACTTTCTCCCAGTGAGAGGTGCTAAACCTGTAGCGTGAGATCCAGCCTCTTTAAACTGCATAAAAACAACCCCTTTTCTTAAGGGTGAATTATTAAACTACAGCAAAAAATGAAACCTGAAAGCTTTTCCTGTCTTGTGCCTACAGTATAGAAAATAGTATGATGAAAGTAATTTGAGGTATACAGTATATTAAGCATACAAGAAGCATACATACTTCTATACATTTGCAAGCTCAATCCAAAGATAAATGACATAATTTGTTCTCATAAAACTGATTTTGATGAGCAGCTACATTTTCCTATTATTGATTCCATTAGTACTAATCTTTATGTAATGCTTTGAGATCCACGAGTAAAACCAAAAATTATTACTGTGGTCTTAAAATCCAATTTTCAGAAAAGCCTATTCCTCTAAAATCAGAAGTATTAGATCTGTGAAATAAGCAGAAATAATTTTCATCTTGATTTCCTGAGTAGTTCCATTGAAATCAATCTCTGTGACTATGTGCATGCTTAAGAAAAGAAACACCCTAGTGCTCTGCTGAAGAGAAGCTAAATTACCAATAAGCACGATTTAGACGCTCAGCTTACTAATGCAGCACTAAATCCAGTACAGTTCACTCCAGGGAAAGAAAGTCTTTCCTAGTTATCACAAAAATTACACATATCCCCTGGGAGATAAGTTCTGGTCCTGACTTGACTTAAAACAAATATTCATTATTTTATATTAGGTCTTATAATAAATGAGTCTTCAGTGGAAAAGTATTTTCAGACAACATAACCCATGACTATACATTTCCTCAGGCATCATGCTCTAGTTCAGCTCTAGAGGCAGCTACAGTGAATAAACCCTTTTCTTTAGAATTTGTGTGTGTGTGTGTATGTGCATTCATCCACACATTCTATGTTTTTTTTTAGAACACAACATTAAGTGAACCTTTTAACTTCAACTTAGGCTTCCAACTTCTACAACAACTTTTTTGATAATAAGCTTTACAAAAAAAGGTATTAATATCAGTGACTTAAGATCTGAAACACTAGCAGTACTATATACATGTTAGGTTTCTAACCTAGTCCACCTGCACAGCAGAGACTTCGACTCTGTCCAGGGAAATGTACTACAACCTGTCCTGGAAATACCATGCTGTGATAACTCCTGTTGGAAGAATTTTGTGAAGACCTCCCTGTGCGCTGCACTATGGGATGTGAGGCCTGAATCTATGTCTGGAGTACCGCCATATCCAAATCAGAAGAACCACCTATCTTCAGCGCAGTGCTGGAAGACTTCTCCGGCAATACCCACTTCATCTACTTTTAGAGCATCTTGCTGTCTAAACTCTATCTACAGTCGATGGGGAGACACAGGCATCTGCAAGGTGCAATTAGTCTATTTTAAGTATTTATCTTGGGATAAGGTGACTCATGCAGTAGAGGCACCCATTTCTCTGCATTGATTATAAAGACTACCTAGTAATTAGCTCGAATGCAAACATCTACACCACACGCCCAACATTAATTGAAACGGATTTTACCCTGTCTGTGTCTGTGAGCCTTGCAGGGAAGTAGGCCATAGGAAGGTTCCTAATAAAATAGAGCCAATTCATGAAACCCAGGCCTAACGGAGCTCATTCCTGTGTGGGGAATAGGAGGAATAGAGGTTACAGCCCAACATCCCAGGAAGGGTATTTCTGCTGGTTACAGATATCTTAGCTTGGCATTCCCTTGTAGTTTGGCTCTCAGCATCCCACAAACTATAGTGCGTGTAGGTTGAGTGAAAAGGATCCATGCCTTCTGCGGTATCCTGTTATAACATCACTGTCAAGCCAACATTTGGCTTTCTGCGGTCCATCCTCAAAAAAGAGTCTGGCATCATTGAAAGTGGCTTTACAATGTCTGGGGAAATCTGGAGCTGCACCATATCAGTTCCTGCTGCCTGTGATGACAAAGAGCCTGTAATAAAACTGAGTTTGACACTGTCAGACACTTTCCTGGTTGACGTGATCATACTAAATATGACGAAAGAGACTAGTGAACCAGTTAAAAAGGTCGCAAGGGTTAAACACAGAGAAAGAGAAGCGTATCCCAGTTGTGTACCATTTGCATTATACTCAGAATGGTTTTAGAGGAAATGAACCCACCAGAATAAAAAAAGACTATGCAAGGAATATTCAGAAACACACTCATACAGTTGGACAGAAAATTGTTTTGTTGGGTTTTAAGTTCTTCTTTGCATGTGTTCATCTTCCCAAATTACTGTACAAATCAAAATCTCAAATAAACCAAAATCCCACTTGTTCCAAAATATTTTAGTTGGGTTCTGTTCAAATGTTTGATTTTGCTTTGATGACTCTTTGTTAATATTATAATGAATTTAAATTTTGCAAGAAACTATTTTTCATCCCTCAAAATAGAACATCAAACAGAAAAAAATCAGATTTAAGCCATTTGGAACATGGAGAACTTTTTTGGAATAATTCTGACGTCTCCCAACAAAACAGTTTTGGTTTTACCAGAATGATTAGAAGCTTGTTTATCAGAAAATTCCTCCAATTCTGCCAATATCTACCCTTTTTTGAGTCAAAAAAGAGGCTGAGTTTTTTCATACTTCCACTGTCTTGGTCAGGAAAGGCTGCAAGATCACAGTGGGAACAGGCCAGTACACAAGAGACCTAGATGGAGAACATTCCTTTTGATATAGTTTCTACAATACACAAGAGGATGCTCAGCAGCTGCCTGTTATATGGAGGACGACATTATCTACTCTGTATGTGTTCCAGTCCCTTGCTCACAGACGTGCTCACGTCCGCGCTCACAGACCTTGCCTTGACTCACAAACCTAATGACCTCTTCCCTGTAAAGACAGATACAGGCGGTAGCACGGTCTAGGCTGGACCTTAGCTACCAGCATCATTTAAAGCATCTGTCTTTTCCCTGGTACCTTGGGACTGCCCTTTAATGCAGGCAGTCTGAAAGAGATAATTTTTCTCATGACGCTATTAAAAAAATAGCTTCTCTATCAGATGAAAAACCACTCAAAGAAAGAAAGACTACAAATTAAGATCATTATGCTACACCTTTTATGGAAAGTCTAGGAGAATGATTCAGTGAGGGCTCTGACTCTAAGAGTATGATTCTTTCTATCAAAATAAAGTGATTCAGCAGGCCATCATCTCAGATTCTCTTTTTAAAGCTTCACAACTGCCTTTAAAACTTAAGGATCAAAAGCAATTGTATTATCTTCCTGTTAAAGAAAACTAAAGCAATTTAGTCTTTGATGTTTAGTCTTGTGCTGCCTTTACCGCCTGCCTGTGGGCACAATCCTGTGAGCTGTCAGGAGCCTCCCAAGTTGTCTGTGGCACTTAACGGGGCTGGGCTGACTCACGTCTCTCCTTCTTGAAGTCAAAGCGTGGAGGGCCTCCTCTTCATCAGTTTTGTGGTGTCAGTGCTAGTCAGGCACTCCAAAGACCCAAAGTCATGTCCTGTGGATACTTGGGATGCCTTTGACGATGTCACTCGCTGTGACCTGAGCTCCTGATCTTAAGTGCTAGAGGTGGGGTTTCATCATTCAGTTATTTTAGATGCAAACTCTTCACAGCAGAGACTGTGCTGCACAGGAACTTCTTTGCTGGTCTAAACCAGTCTCCTTTCTCTCTCTCTCCTTCAAGAAATGCAGTTCTTGGAAATAACCCTTTTACGTTTCCTTACCAATATGAACACAGAGATTAAAGGCACACAAGTTGCTTGTTCCTTTTTTTGTGTGTGTGACTCATGCTACTTCAAATCAAAGAGCACCTAGACGTAAAATAATTCTTCAAGGCCCAACCTAAACACACAGAAATTCAGAGTGTATATATGCTTTTATGTTTCTGTATATAGAATTCCAATAAATACATTTTGAACAAAAGAAGAATTTGATCACATCTCCTAACTGGGAACACCTTGTCAGGCAAGGACACATCTATGGGCTTGTTCACTTAATCTCCCTTTCCTACATACTTTGACACGTTAAAAAAAAACAGGCTCCTATAATACATATGCGCACCAAGATGCACTCACTTTATTCATGATAATTCTCTTGCGCTCACCAAAAATTTTGTTCAGTCACTGTATTGACTTCAGGCAACTTGTAAGAAATTGAGGAAATTTTTCTGAATTACTATCCATTCCCAGTGGTGTTGGTTTGACCCATGGAAGACCCAGTACTTGTAATATCTGCCTCAAATTGCCCTATCCCCATTATAAACAAAGATGAAGAAGATCATGCTGAAGATCTTTCACTGTCATAAGAGCAAGATCGTGTTGGAGGAATGAACAAATCACTCTGGTTCTTTTGCAAGAAATTGGAACTTTTCTGCAACAAAAGTCATTCTTTTTTTCTTCCTCGTAAGACAAAAGTAAGCTTTTTTTTGTATAATGTTAGCCAAAAAGTTAATATGAAAAGCAAAAACATGCTGTTTCTCAATGTGATGGGTTTGTTAAGGACTGGTCCAACCACTCTTGCCTAGCATCACCACAGCTGGTGAGTTTTTTTCCCCTAAAAACATCATCATATCCACAGTAGGTCACATTCCTGTGCCAGATTCAATGATGTTTAAACTAGTTGTTAGATAGGAAACACTTTTGAGGTGAGAGACTGTGAGAGGGACACCTGAAGATACTTTCACTGGCTGGGGGGCTCTGGAAACCTCTGCTGAAATGTTGTCGTATTTGTAACATAGAAAGATTATGTGTGGGGACTAAATTTAAATCAGAGCTTTAGAAAAGCTTAATGATTGCATGACTATTTAGTGGCCCTCTACTGTTATCTTTCTGTTTCAGGCCTAAACTAGAAGATGAGACTATTATATCTCTGTTCTCATCAAGATATTCATGGAAGATCATCTAGACCGTGAATCTATGTAGGCCTGAGTTAGAAGAAAATGCGGATTTTCAGCTCTTTCCTGCCTTAGCTGTTAGACGAGACTTTTGAAGAACTAGATGTCAGATTTGGATGCATACTGCACCCATCCACCCATCCACCACTAAAAACCTTTATAGATGTACTCACAGCTGTCCTCATTTTGACATCTTTTTTTTACTGTAATGCAGAGTTTGATTAAATATTTGATTTCACATTGGGCAAAATCTGGGCTACATAAAAAAAATCAGTGGAGGTTTTGCTGTAGATCTCGTGAGGTTTCAGAAACTGCCAAATTTAATGATTCTCTCATTAAGATCACACCATTTTTGGTATCTTTAGAGATTCGTCACAGAGGAGCCAGAGGGCTATGGGAGTCTGGCTTTCCAATATACATGCAATACACACAGGTGCAGGTAAAGCTTAGAAATGTGAATCTTACAGAGCTTTGAAACCAGATAAAATGAACACTAACTGTATGATCTTTCAAACAAAATATCACCACAGTCTTAAGACTTGTAAGCCAGTCTCATGACAACTCAGGGCCTGGCAATAGAGAATGCATTCAGTATGTAAAAAATATTCCATTTTATATAACTGGAAGGATGGGATGATTTGTTTTGTTCATAAATAACCATGTTTTGATATGCCATTTGCATGAAGGTTCGTAAACAAGGCTGCTAGGTGATTAAAAAAACACAGCAAAAGGCAATTTGGGGAATTTAATTTGAAGACTGCTTTGCAAGTTATATTCAGAGCATTTTCCCCAGCTCCGCTCAGCAATCTCCAAGCAGCTTTCAAAGTCTCCCCAAAACTGATGGAAGGTAGTAACTCAACAAAGTGAATTGAGATGATGCTAATGTTAAACCTGGTGCTTTTACTGTACTTTCAGAAAGAGAATACATAGCCTTTGGAGATTTTTTTCTCTATTTCTGCAGAAGGAGAACTTTCGCAGCATGAGAGAGGGAAGTGTTGTTAGCATCTTTATTCATTTAGGGGAAAGGCCTGCCGTCTGTAGGAACAAAGCCATTGTTCTCATACATATTGACAGAGTGTAGGCACATGCATGGATGGAGGTGGCTTTTCTGCTTCCCTCGGTCATGTCCTTTGTATCACTGATCTGGAACGATGTTGAGAATCTTTTTTTGTTGTTTAAAAAAAAAAAACTATCCATGAGCAAGGAGGATTTCTCAAGTACTTATTTATGTGTTAGCGAGGATATGGTGGAAGGAGCAGCTCTTCATGAATATACCAATACCTTCAGTCAATTGTATTCTGAGCCCCCCTCTCTATTGAACCTCTGAAAAAACAGACAAAACAGACAAAGCAGAATCCAGCATTCCCTTTAAATTGCTTTCTCAGTTGACTAATGATGCCACGAGAGAAAAGATCATATTCAGCAAAGTCTTCCTAACCCTATTAATCTGGAAAAGATCCTTAATATCTTACCAGGTAGGAAGAGGAAGAGAGATCTGAACTGGACATGGCCTGTGCAGCTTCTGGACTCTTGGAAATGTACAGACAGGAATTGGTACACTGAGCCTTTCCTATGTACAGACCCATAAACAGCCGGGGAAAGTTATAGGATGATCTAAATAAAATGCTTGAGCACTGCTGGTGGCTAATAAAATACCAAATATGCAAATACCATTGATACATGGCAGAATTAAATTGCAAATGCATGCCGCAGTAAAGGGCGTGCAGCCACTAATAAATGTAAACTATTAATACCAGCTCTTCAATAAATAAAGCCACAAATCATGCCAAGACTTACCGTGAATGCTGCAGAGTGTATCAGCAACTGCTCTATTTCTGTTCAGGAAAATAATCATGACAATGCCAAAAAAATATTAGGCAGAAAAATGTAGTGAGGTGAAATAATAATAATATTAATAATACTATTTCTTCCACTTTAACATAAGATCTTGTTTTGAGATGAGGGAAATTTTACAGGCTTCTACCTTAAGCCTGATTTTTAGTCTTTTCATAGTTCTTTATTGCATTGCCCAGCCCACATGTAGGACCGTGAAGTAGGAATCACAAGCTTTTACTCCTGCTCTAATCATATATTTTCACAAAATTTTTTTAAGCATTCAGTCCCGAAACACTTTCAAAAAGAAGTCTTTATCCCCAAATGAGGCAAAAAACTGCATGAAAAAACAGCTTCTCCAGTCATTGCGTAGACCCCAAAGGTAGTCGGGAGCGGAGCGGTTTGCTGAGTGCCAGTGCAATTCACTCTCCAGTAGATCCCTGTTTGCAATCCTGCTAATGTGGGGCTGGGGAGGGGAACCTGAGGGTTGGTGGCTGCTGCTATTGAAGTCAAAGGCACCTTCTGCTTGAGGGTAATGGTGCAAGGGCAAGCCTTCAGGGATGGGGGCTGTCATCAGTCTTTCAGTGGCATAACGTCCTGGCGCTCACAAAGTCTTGGCATGGGACAAACCCGTCTCCGCTTTAGTTAGGGGACTGAGGCAACTGGGAAGGAAAACCGGGGGTGAAAACAAAGAATGGCAGGCAAATAGCACTTCTGAACAATGGGGCTACATTTTCACACAGAGCCCAGCAGTGAGTTTAATTAAATACTACACATATTTACTTACTGAAAAATCCTGTTTCATTAACATAAACAGATAGGAGAGCATCAGTGCATGACAGCCCATAGGGCACTGGGGAAAATCGGTTTCGAATTTTGTACATCAATCAAGTGATTCATATACATAGTTTTTGCAACTGATGGCTGCCTGAATGAAGTCTAGTGATTTTTACACCAGGGTACACCACTAAAACCCTCTCATTAATAGATAATCAGCTTCTACTGATCAACTCCTCGGCTGCATTCCAAAGCATCTGTTTCGCCTGTTTTGTGATTTAGAGCTGCTAAGTGTGATGAAAGCAGTTTTGTGTTATTTCTTTACTCATTAACCTTATTATACTATTTCACCCTCAGCAGCGCAATTTTTTTTTAAAGAAAGATGATAAAAAGCCAGTGAAAAATACATTAGCCCACTAACTGGCCCATTATTTCATTATGTTTGTTCTAGCAATGTAATAGCAAGAGCCATTCTAAGCAAATAATATTTTTTAAAAGAAAAAAGTCATGAGAATAATTACTTTTTTAGCCAAATTGAAGAGTTTATAACTAGTCTTTTAGACTTCGAGTGATTTTGTTGGGATTTTTTTCCTGCTAATGTTACACAATGAGATGAAAGGGAAATTAGTAGGTGAAAAATGGCTTACAGGAATAACATTTTTTACTTAAGGCATGTAAAATTTTTATCATTTGCTTTTCAGAGTGATATTCTAAGAGTTGCTTTAAGCCTTTTTTTTCCACTACATGGTAATATACTTCAAAATGCAGGGATTTTTTTAAAAGGTGCTAGCTATGTCTATGAGCTGGTGGTTTCCAGCTTTGTTTTATGTTACTGCATCCGAAGCTCTTTGTGGTCAAAACACTCATGTAACAGCTATATGGTGTTTATATATTTCAATTTGGAGGTAAAGTAGCTAAGGGCTAATCACACCTAGATCAGATTTGCCACTACTGTTTTCTGATGCCTTATTTTCAGGCCCTATTAATCCTGACACAAAGATAGGTGGAAAGGAGAGAGAAGACTAAATAAATAAATTGACAGAAGGCTTTGAAAAAATAAAAGCTCTCAGACCAGTTTGCTGTAGCTTTAATTTGTTTCTTTGAAAATCTTAGCTGTTAAAAACCTAACCTACAGCTAAAATACAAATTATAGCCCCAAAGGTATCCTGTGCAGGGCTCTGAAAAGGTCTCACTTATCCTCTGTGCCCACTCTGTTTTGAGGTTGTTTTAGTTCTGTGGATTAGGCAGCAACCCCAAAAAAGGTTATTTGCTCAACAAGATCTGCAGAGCTCAGTAGCAATGGTATACTCAGCCAAAGCGGATGCCGTGATGCTGTCAGTGCTCTGGTTTGTTGGTAACCCCACTGGCTAAAGTGGTCCTCCTCTCACCAAGCTGTGGTCCTTGGCCCGTTTCCCAGGATGTTGGCCCAAATGGCAGTTTGCCTCTCTGTGAGATGCCATCTCCTGAACATGCTTGCCCTTCCTCTGAGGGAAAGTATCCAGAGCCAGCTCATGCTGGTATGAGCTCAGTCCGGGCTTCAGTCCATCCTCACGTAATTCTGTTCACATGGACAAGGAGAGGATGTGTGGGAACTAGATCCCTCTTCAATGATACCTTCTGGAATCATAAACTTGTTCCTCACTATTTCTCCACATATTAGAGCATGTCAGGCTCCTACTTCACATCTTATTATTATGATCATCATCATCCTGAAACCTTTATATTCTCAGGCTGCTGAAACTTTCCTTGTTAGGACTTCACAAATTCCATTTATTAAAATACTGGCCATATTCAGTGAAGCCACCTTACTGGCAGTGCATTCTGTAAGCGCGCAAGGTTTAGCACAGGCTTTAAAACAAATAAGGATGGATAAATGAAAAATTTAAACAAACCCATTTCAACAACAGACACAGAACAAATTACACAGCAGTATCGCTGGCTCAATAGAGAGTCCAGAGCTGTGAGGCTTTCAAGAGTTGTATCTGGCACATGACCCTCTTACTTTTCTAATGCTTATACTTTCCAGGAAAGAGGTGTGGCATAAACGCTCCCACACACTGGGTTTTCTTTGTCAGTCATGGCTATTGGCAGCCCCATGTAAATTATTTGCAGCATTATTTGCCCACGGCTGGGCTATGCTAAGTACAAGCCTGCTGCAGCCTGGGGCTGGGGCCATCAGCTTCAGCTTTCCTCAAGGATCGTGCAGGATCCTGAGAGCTTGTGCTTTCCAGCTGATGTGATCTTGGAGATGCTTCTGTACTGCAGCTTCTACCTTTGATTTTTAAAGGATTTGGCCCTGTTGTTTTGAATTCCAACAAAGAAACCTTCTGAATATGAAATTATCATAACTGAGATTTATCAACAGTTGAGCAAAAAACTTTCTACTTAGTAGTTTAAACAGCAATCTGAAAATACAGTTAAAACATCTTACTGATGAGTCAAGTTCAGGTGCAGAGCAGTCTTCAAAACACCCTCTAGTGGCTCTGTGCATCATTTCAAGTTATGGGTCCAGTTTCCACAACCACTTAAGAAATAGCTCCACATAAGTGAATTAATTTACTGTATTTTGCAACTGAATCTCTTCCCAGGCAGAAAATTATATTTTTTTAATTTATTTACCTACTTATCAGTGAGAAGCACAATCTGCGTCAGCATAAACAGATGCTTTGTATGCAAAAAACATTTGTAACTGCTACCCATATTTTTCTATTCACAGAGAAGAGAGATTTATACATTTGTAATGCTACAGACTCTTTTTTCGTTCAAGCTATGAGTTATGTTTCAGAGTTTGGGTAGAGAAAACTGCAACATTTTATCACTAGATATAACCCAATATCTCAAAGCAAGCTCAGTTGCTTTGATGACCATTAATGAGCTAAATATCACGAACAGTTTTGCTGGCTTAACTTCATAGGAGTCCATGGAGTTAGGGCAAAACAAAAATTAGATATTCCTCACCTACAGTGACATGGTATTCAGCAGGTCTAAGTGCGATTTTCTCTATCCGCAGGATATCAGCAACGTCATTCACTGTGGGATTTCCAACGGTAAATGGTACACGCAAAATGCAGGATAAAGTATGTCAGTAACCAGTGGAGTAAGATGCTAAAGAAGACAGAATTTGATCCTGGGAGGTCTTCTTACAGCACCAAAGTTAACTTGCCTCTGTTTCACACCTATGTATCTTTCCACAGAGAAAAGCAGACTTTGTCCACCGACTTTCTGGTAGTGTCCACATTACAGCATAAACTGTTTGACCCAGAAAGAGTCATATTCTCAGAAGCTGAGGACTGCAGTCCAAATGCACGGGCTGCCTCACTGCGGCAGACTTGCAGGACACTGGAAGCAGACTCCAACGCAGGCAGGAGCAAGCACTGGAGTCAGGGGAATCTTCCAAATACCATGCAGGGACCTAGACAAAAAACTACAGAGACATAGAGATGCTGAATGTTCTTGTCTAAGACAGACTTACTTGGACCCAAAGTTTCACTGAAAGTCGTTGCTGCTTTCACTCTAGTGTGCCAAAGCTAGCTTTTGAAAATGAGATGTAAATTCTTAAATCATATACACAATTCCAATTATTGAATTTGCAATGGAACTAAAGAAACGAACAAAAAAGAAACACCACCTGGGAGACAAGAAAATTAGCTTCTATTAAAGTCTCATTCTATTAAAGTCTCATTTCAACTCTCTGTCTATGACCAAGAAGACTGATGCTTTGTCTCCTTTCCAAAACACTGAAGCAAATACCAACACTACATGAGATATTCTTTGATTCATTTATGTACTTATTTTTAGAATGAGAGTAAAAAACTGTCTTAGCTTTTCTGGCATCTGATAGGCTAATTGAAATTAATATAAGCACAATTAAAATTAACTAATTGGTCTAAAACCTGATCTTTAAAGGCATGCCGCAGCGGGCAGCCAGGCAGAGCAACACAGTCAGCATTCCAACAGTGTCAGCCTTCATCAGCATCCAGGCAGCTCAAACCTCTGGAGGGTTTACTAGACACCTTCTCTCATTATCCCTTTCCTAAGGAAACTACCACAACCTCAAATCAATAAGAATATTTGATTGAACTATAAATACGCCAAATGGAAAAATCAGCTTCAAAGAGCGGTGTCTCCACATCAGTAACAGCTCTCCAGAAAGCCATCTTAGTTTCAGCCAGATTTCTAGGTGTGGTTTGAAATGACATGTTTTCTTCCTGTTCTTGTGTTGCCTGCCATTCAGACTAATGTGGTATTAATGGCAATGGTTTCTGTCACTTTTTCTACTCCTATTTTGTCTAGGACTGTGCTTCTTTTGTTGTAAATGGCTGCAAGAAGTAAATGGTATGCTACCTCTCTATATTATTGCTCTTCCAGTAATGCATCCGTTATTTACTGCCTTAATTTCTAAAGCATGGCTTCTTTTTATCAGGCCTGTTTTCAATCATCAATGTAGAAAAAAATTGCCACGCTTTTATGAGGAAGGCCCAAGGACTGAAGCTCTGCACTTCTTTTCTTAACAGTTTTATCTATCAGCACAAGCTTCCAGCACAGCTGGAGTGAGAATCTAGACCTGTCCCTGGCCCCACGTTGTCATGCCCATAATTATCAGCAGTAATGGTCATTGTATGAGTGGATCATGCCTTAACATATGTTTCTTCAGTCCTCATCGTGATAACACTATAAACTTACTTGAAGTTTGAAGATTCAAAGAATTGGGAAAAAAAATAGTAAAAGAAACAATACATAATACAGTCATAAGAATATATTGCCCTGATTAGTCCATGCACTGGGAATAAAAAACCCAATCAGTATTGTTTAAGTGCCACCCCAGTAAATCAGAGAGCATAGCTTTGTTTTTGGAGAAGAGCTGTACAATTAAATGTAAATTCTGAGCATCAGCTCCCCTCACCCGATACCATTCACTGCCTTTGCCTTCTTTCAGGAACATCACAAGGTAGATTGAACTGCCCCTCTTTTCCCTTACCCCCAGCATTCCTGTGCAAGCCGTACTCCAGGATGGAGGAATTCAGTGACAGGCCTTTTTCAGTGTTGGCTTTGGGCACCTAATCTGCCCCTGAGGAGAGCAGGAGCTGAGATACTTAAGGTGAGATGCAGCTGAAATTAAGACATATGTACTGACATTCAATCGAGTTTGCCAGGCACAGAGGTATAAAGCTGTATGATACGTTTAGGCTGTCTGAGGTACATGCATGGGGCTGGTAGATGTGGTACAAGACCTATGGGAGACCTGTCCTCTTTTCAAGTTGTAGATGGAGACCAGGCAGAGCAAGACAGCATATCTCAAACAGTAAGAAATGCTTATTGATGGAGAACAAAATTGAAGTCTTTGTCAATACAACATGCAGCGGTTCAGATGAGGCTCAGCTCGGTTGCCTAACATGGATGTCCCGAGTTATTCAACATGTTTTTGGTTATTTGAGGCAGCGCTATGCGGCTAACAAATATTGCTTAAGTTGACACTTGGACACCTATATCTAGTCAGCTGGACTGAACTCCTGCTGCCTCCTGAAGAGTGTGCTGAATGCTCCATTAGCTATATTGATTAGATCTTCATGATTTTTCTCTTTATCACTTGTTTTTCAAGTTCTCTCTACATACTCAATAACAGCCACATTCAAGTTGACCTTTTGAACCTCCTCATATTATTTGAGGAGGTTTATAATTAGACAAAATAAAAATCTCTGCTTTTCTTTGCCCTGCTTAGTCCATGTATTATGCACTGGGAATAAAACCCAATCAGTATTGTTGCCAGTAGAGTAAATCAAATAGCATAGCTTTCCTTTTAGACAACAGCTATACAATTAAGTAAGAGGCATGTGATTACTTAAAAGTGATATCTATGTAAAAAAAAGTGATTTAAGGTAAGCCTTGTTGTAAATCACTTACATTTGTTGCCAAGTAGTTCAGACATTCCACAAAAGCTTGAAATATGGAAAAGTGTTACCTGCAGGAACTGCTCCTTTAAAACATCCCCACAAGCTCCAGACTCATTTATCAAAAGCTTGCAACTGAGCAATTGTAGTAGTAGCGCTTATTGCAGTAAATTACCAGCACACACACACGCAAAAAGCTTCCAGGCAGTATCAAAAGAAAGGAGAACAGCCTCCCCCAGGTCACTTTGGTACTTTTCCTTAAGAGTTAAATATTGTTATCACTTTGACCAAAGTAAATGGGAACTTGTGGGAATATTTCCATTTAAAGAAACACCTACTATGAAACAGGTTATAGTCCTTGATGTAACCTTGTTTCTTTGCAAAGGATCGACAAAGTTCAGTTTCTCTGAATAGGCAGAAACAAACGACAGCATACAAGTCTCTCACTCACAATTTCCAAACCTACTTTTCCAGTGTGCTACGTTCCCTAAAATCTCTGTCTTGCTGTTTTTCCTCAGGGTTATACTGACAGCTGTGTCGTTAGTTTTCTGCTGGCTTTCTCCTTTCTTCCTCCCACATATTCAATCTGTCAAGCAATTCCTTAGCCTCTGTATTTGTACCCAGTGTCAGGGACCCCTCTCCCATTCTCTTTATAGCTTTCCTAATGCTGGGTGCCACTGTTCCTGGAGCAGTGGCCTTTCTTAATTTTTCTTACCATTGCAGTACTTGACCATCATATGGTTCCTTTCCGTTAGTGCCAGTGAAGGCTGAAAAAGACCTGTCAGCTTTAAATATGTGTGTACTGGTCTTGTGAACTAAGAGCCACTTGATGGCAGGCACAAACTCTCTCCAATACAGCCCGGTTTAGGAGTTATATCACTAGATAACACGTGCATGTTGGTTATACGAATCTTCCCACTCAGGCCACAACATTAACATTGACTTTCGTCAATGTGCAGCCACATATGCACACACACACAAATAGTTTTACAGAGCAGGATCAAAAATCGGGTATAGTCACAAACGTATTTTTCACTGACACATAGCCAAGAAACAATTTTTTGAAGGTGGAAGGAAATGTGGTGATTCATAGGCCAAACCCTGAGGTTCTTACTCTATTTTGAAGCAATATTGATCTAAAGTGGACTGTAACCACTACAACTATACACTTCTGGAATAAATCAGATTTGAGAATAATGTTGCAAATTTTCATAATTTGGCAAAAGTAGGAATGGGAGCTTGACAAAATTGTCTTATTTTTATCTCCAACTGAGTTTTAGACCTATTCCAGGATATCACCATCTAATGGTGTCCAAAATCGGATAAGGAATAGCCCTTAGACAACAGCCCGGGCTGAAGCTAGAACAAATCCATGCAGTTTAGGATTCTTCTGTCAGGCTTTTCATTTTCACATAAGAACTGCTTATTGCAGCAACAAGCCACTGCATAGCACTCTTTCCCAGCCTAGCAATGTGGAGATAAGGAAGACATCTCTAGTTCTTGCATCTGTTTCACACACCTACATGAGACAGGGTGGTAGTAAGACCTTCTTATCAGGCAGCGTGCTCTGTTACTGACTGAGACTATCATCTCAGGCAGTAAAACCTTCTGTAAGCAATAGAGCTTAGATCTATCCAAGTTTTCATATATCTAAAGTGAACAGATTTCACTGGAGCTTTGCAACCTTGATGATATTCTAGTAACAAATAGTTTAGATGCCATCGTTGTTATATGTGGTTCCTTTGTAGCAAACAAGAGGACAGCTATGGTTCAACTTCTAATGACTGGATTGTGCATTTGTCATTAGAAAGATGGAGAACTCCACCAGTTCTGATTCAAATATGTCATCTCACAGCCACTCTGCAAGTGGTCATTCAAGAAAGCTTAGAGGTGTGTAAGCATGGAAATATTAGTCATCATAGATCACATTTTATGAATAAAGGCAAGCCAGGGAGGCTCAGAGTATCACTAAGTTGACTTTAGGGAACAAAAAAAAACCCCACATACGTAACATTTGGCACACCAGTTCTTGAAGACAAAACAAAAACCTGTAGATATGGTAGAGCAGTGACCACATGTTCTGGTGCCATATTAATCTTGACTGTGATTGAACACTTGGGAAAATAAAAGCATGGAAAGGTCCTATAAAAGAATCAAAAAGGAACCACAGAAAATTCCCCACAGATCTATTTCAGCCATCATGAGAAGTGATTTTCAGCTCCATCCATTAGAAAGAGTGTTATCTTCAGAGAGCTGAATGCTAATTCAGAAGTCAACTACATGGAAAAAAATAATTATTGAGAAAGTGCCGAAAGGCTTTTATGAAGCTAATGAATTAGCTCAAATTGGAAGAGAAGGTCAATAAATTCAAGGCTTTCTGAAACCTCACTTATTTTCCTCTATAAAAATAATAGAGACCCTCTAATACCCTTTGGGCTGCCCATTTCCTGCAAGCTTCTGACCTGCTAGAGCAGGCAGGAAGAATTTGGCATCTCTTTGTTAATGTTTGGGATTTGTACAAGAAGATTTTTACACTTGACATTTTTTCGAGAATCATTCATTTTCTAAGATCCCCTACAGTGTACAAAAGGGCTGGCATCTTTTGTTTTTAAACATAACTAGGCATGACTCTTGATAGAAGGAGAATTAGTTCTGATTTACATCACAACCAAGAAAGTAAAATTCTTGGTACACATACCTTTGCAAGAAACCAATAAAAATCCAGCACTGCTTTCTTATTGCATAGGAAGCTTCAGTGTGCTCTTGCTTTCTAGTGATTTGAACAGACCCTGCTATATTCCTACATTTCTCATTTTGT
This sequence comes from Stercorarius parasiticus, assembly GCA_013396915.1. Lineage (NCBI taxonomy): Eukaryota > Metazoa > Chordata > Aves > Charadriiformes > Stercorariidae > Stercorarius > Stercorarius parasiticus. Next base: position 55,698 of record VWZL01000863.1, read on the forward strand.
AAACAGTAATACTAATAAAAAGAATTTTAAACATATTTTAGGATATTTTACACTAGGGAGTATGGCTTGACTTTGAAAAAATATGGCACGACAGAGTTCTGTCTTTGCTGTTTCTCAATGATTTCCAGATCAAACACGTTGACTTTATAAATATTATATAACTCTCCATGCAAACTCTACCTGGAATCTGAGAACTCAGGCTAAGATCTTCCTTTCTTGTGTATCTTTGCCAGTGGTAATGATACAAGAGAACACACTGCATCCTCACCGGTAGGTCTTACCTGCAAAATGCAAAATGGTGCAGAAATTCTTGAGCAAGTGGATTCCTAAGGGGTGAGTCGTTTCACATGGCTCTGCACAACACCCTTCTGTGCTGCCACAGTGTTAGGCAGGTATAGCACCGTGCTAACATGGCTAAGCTGCAGCCAGATTCAAGCCGGTAAAGCCTTCTTTGTTCTGTGTCGGGCATAGGTGGCCACAAACTCAAGCGTATCCAGTGCACCTAAATTACTATGTTGATTCTTCCCAGGTCACAACTGCTTTAGAGAGGGAGGTGAAATAAAAACCTAGAGAACATGGGTAATTCTGGAGAAATGCCAAGTAGGAAAAAAAATTAAAATCTAGCACAAGTAAGAAGGGAAGGAGGAACTAACACCTTAATAGCTTGTCTTTACGGTAGGGTTTGTCTTGAAGCAAAGCTTACTAATATTTCAGGAGTCAGGCATTTGTCATTATTTTTGGACACTGACGTGAAAAAAATCCCACCCAAAATCATAATTACATTTTAAAATCACAGAGGCATCACAAGGGGCACAGAAGTGATCCAGGGCCAAGTACTATGTAGGCTGGATGCAGCCAGAAGCAATTTGCACCACCTGGCCTGGGAACCAGCATTTACTCCCCAGAGTAGATGCACTTAGCAGTGTAGATGTAACCTACAAGTTACAGGGGTTTTCAGTCAAGTCAAGCAGATGTGATCAGAGAGGGACCAGGCAATCTAAAGGAAGCTATCTGATCCTGAGCACTACATGCTTTTAAGCAGATAGTCCACTATCTGAGAGAGAAAGTACAGTTTGGGTGAAAGAATCATCATCAGATAAATCTTTGCTGCTTTTACCCATTGTGCTCTGTATGACATACCCTTTGACAAACAAAGAATGCTTTGCTTCCAAGAGATTGTTCACATTATTGACACATTATTTCCTGTTCTCGGGGAAAAAGGGGGTTTGAATGCTGGTAAAATGAGCTGCAACATTAGTGTGAGAGTGTCATGTGATGCCATTCAGATTTGGTTTAACAGATGAAATCTGTCCCTGGTAGGCTAAGCTGAAGAGACACTGAAAGGAGTCTAAAGCATAGCTTCCCTTCAACATCTGTCTTCAACCTACCTATAATGTACATAGACGAATAGGTTAGAGAGACGGTTTGCATTATCTGACTTGTCTTTATACACAGCTCGGACCATATATTTTTACACAGCAATTCCTGAAAACAGAGGTGAACTGGAGAAATTATTTACAAAGACATGAAAACTGAATTTGAAGATTGAGAGTGGAAGAGAATAAAGAACAAGTCGAGCAGAAATGTTTTTTTCATCTCTGTCATAGTACTGAAGTAATAAAGGAGTAAAGCAGTCAGCCCACAGACATTGTCTCTTCACCACAACTCGTGGAAAGGAAGAGCATGACCTTAATCAATATTACGGTAGTGTAAAATCTGTTCCTAACCTACCAGCTATTATGAGCAACCTTTTAATTTTAAAGATAACGCTATACTTTCAAAGATCATCAGTTTAAAAAAACCTGACACTGATAGGGTTTGGGTGGTTTTTTTGCATCCATGGGAAACTCATCAAATGCATAGAACTAAAACGCAGTTACTGTGGGATGAGCTCAAGGGGAATTTGGGGGCGAGTATCTGGAGAAACCAGCTGTTAACCTCACTAACTTTTTAGAGTCCTGGAGCTAATGACATTGTCCACTCTACCTCACCTTTTTGTATTGATCAATTTGCATTTCACAAGAGAATTCATACCGATGCTTGAAAAAATCACCATTAAGAGCAAACAACCTAAGAACTCTTTCTCACAGTTTCCTTCTTTCTTAGGGAGCTGCGGATAGCTGTTGACGCGAATATTGCATCAGCACATACCGAGGTTTGAGAAACAGAAAATGTTCTCACTCAATATGCAAGTGATGAGATCAGTCCAATAATGAACATGGTCTTTATCACCCTCGTCACATTCCCAGGATGTTATCATGACTTACTCAAACTCCCACAAAAGTAAAATAAAACCTGAGGTTGCTTAATCTTTGAGGGGCATTGAAATTCAAGAGGAATAATAAATACAGAAGAGCTGTTCCTAGAGAAGCTTAGGGATTTATCTGCGCAACTTCCATTAATATATATTTGGAGCTGAGCAAGTAAATCCCTGTGCACTGTGCTGAACATTTGCAACAGGGTGCTGAAACAAATATTTATGTTTGAATATGTTTTTCCCTCTCCAGATGCTAAACACGATGTGTATTTTCCCATGCCTTTCCAAGGCCAGTAGTATCCCCGGTGTCTTGCATCTCAAAGGATCCCAATAGAACTAGGAGAATCACTTCCCTGATGCAATGCTGTCCACTCTGAAGTGTAGGGCAACAACCTCTTTGTGTCTGGCAGAGAGATTTTGATCAAGCTGACTGGATGTTGTTTAACACCAGCCAGAAGCCCGAACTGGGGAAGGGAAAAAAACTTGTGGGTTGAGATAAAGACAGTTTAAGAGAACAATAACAGAAAAGGAAAATAGCAATAATAATAACAATAAGAATAATGACACAAGTCACTCTCACCGGCGGGTGAATTGGCACCATCCCGAGCAGTGATCGTGAGTACCCACCGCCCAGCCAACCCCATTTATATACTGAGAATTATGTCTATTGGCCGTTCCATCATTCTGTCTAGACTCCTTTTCAGCTTCTATGGGAAGGTGAAAACGTCTTTGAAAAAATCTAAATATCACCTGGCAACAACTAAAACAATATGCATTATTGACATTCCTTTCATACCAAATCTGAAACACAGCAACCACTAGAAAGAAAATTAACTCTGTACCAGCTGAAACCAGGACACTTGGGCGATTCAGACCTTTAATAGTCACCATGGTGCTGTGATCCTTGTGGAATTAATGGATAACTAAATTAAACAGAGATGAAACTTCAGACAAATAAGAAGTACTCAGCTCGGTTTTTCAAGGAATTGCCTTGGTCTCCACCTTAGCAGGGCAAGATGTTCAGGGCATGTATAAAGTAGTGTGACTCTCTTGAAGGAATGACACTGATCCATATTGGCTTCAACAGAGCAGGAAGCAGGTGTTAGGTAATATTGCTGCATTTAAAATTCTGAAATAAATGTATAAAGGGGGGAAGAATCAAAAAACAAAATCAGATATCCACACAGACCTTCCCAAAGTTTGAGAGCCCTTTCAGCATAGCTCACATCATCCAGTTCCGCTATTACACACAGAACATAAAATTTGTCTAGTCAGAATGACAGTCTCAATGACTTCAAGGAGATAGGCTTTTGAATTATCTGGGAAAGCCTCTGTACAGTGGCATTAAACATAAATTTATGGATATGCTACTTAAAGTCTGAATGTAGCACGCTCATTTCTACAAACAGTGAAGGGGAGAAGATAATTTCCTTGCATAATTAAACAGCCAGTTGTGTCATTAAACTGACTCACTTCCTTTGCTTGTTTGTAATATGTTGTCCATCTTCCTTCTACTTTAATGCTTGGGCTCCGAGGACAACCTTCCTATAGTTCATTAAAAAAGAAGAATAAATTTTTTCAGACCATAAGCATATATTTTTTCCAACATACAAGTGTCTGCAGTTATTTTCTTCATATCAGAATAGGAAAACAGAAATCACTGCACTACAGTCCATCAAATCAGTTTCTGATAGAAGACGGTATCCTGTGTTTCAGAAGAAGGCAAAAGCCATCCCAGACTTGGCAGATGTATTTTTATATATCTCCAACCTTGCGTCTCCTTCTAATCTCTAATAGTGTTTGATTGGTTCAAGTCCAGGAGGGGAAAGAAGCAGCTAAATATATTCCAAAATGTTGGGTTTTACCATTGCATATCATAGTATTTTTATTATCCCTACATACTTTCAATCCTTACTGTGACCTATCTATGTATTTCTGGCATCTATGCCATGGTGAAGCTGTGAGTTCCAGCTTAAATTACAAGTTACATGAAAAGATATGTTCTTCATGCAGTTCTGCATTTGCCATCTCCTTGTGTTATTGAATGTGTCCTTGACCTAGCATTGGGGGAAAAGGACAAACGAAAATTCCAGTCTTTGCCCTTTGCACTGTGATTTCATAGAGAAGCACAAGACTGCCAGCCAGTATAAAAAAGGACTTCAGAAATTATATACTGTGATTTATATGAAAATAATACAATGCAAAGGAGAGAGATTTGCTGAAAATGGCAGTGGATTGGATTGTGAATCACTTCCTCACAGCCCTTCCCAGAAAACTAGCTCTACTGATATCAGAACAAATAGAGTAATTTCTTGCCCAAGAAAGGCAGAGAAGTCTGGAAGACTCAAACCAGGCACAGAAGAACAAAATTCCGCTTTAAAATCCACTATGATGGTAGTTCTATCTACCACCTCTGGAAACGCTGAAGGTCAGGTGGACAGGGCTCTGAGCAACCTGATCTAGTTGAAGATGTCCCTGCGGATGGCAGGGGGGTTGGACTAGATGACTTTTAAAGGTCCCTTCCAACCCAAACTATTCTATGGTTCTATGATTCCATGATCCTTCTTGTCTGCCATTTATAGAAAAACAAAATAAATACTAATAATCTAAATTTCTTCCACTACTTTCAGAAAAACAATCTTGTAAAAATAGCACCTTCCTATTTTGACACCCCCCAGAGTTGCATTTAAGGTTGCTTCTATAAGCTGTAGAGATGAAATCAAGAATTTGATGTTTTTCTCAGCTTTCAACCCTTAAGACCTGCTGAAGCTCCAAGAGACAAAACGAAGAGTGTTTCTGTTCATTCTTTTCCATTTACCACTGATTTCCTCACCAATGTCCTTCTAGATCCATCTGAGCTTACCTGCTGAAATAAAAATAGCTGGACAGGTGTCACTGAAGTCATAATTTGTCATTCAGATGACAGAACTGAGAATAATTCTGGCACTGCATGTTCTGCTCTTCAGGGCCTAATGCATAAAGCCTAAGCCTCAAACCAAGAAAATAACTTGAGGTGAGCAATAGATCCTGTACTGCTGCATTTGTGAACTGAACTCAATTGATTTTGGGAATCATTGAGAAAGAGAAGAAATTCTGAATATACATTTTTAATCAAGATTTCCCAGTATAGTCCTAAGTCCTATAGAAGGTGGTTCTTTCAAATCAGCTCTAGTTATCTCTGCTGTGTTTGGATATTTGACATTTCAGTCAAGAATCTCTCCTTGATTACCAGGGGCTGACAGTCACTCTGTTTATCACTGAAAACTTAATTTTCTTTGATATGCAAAAACCTCTTGGAAATAGCCTATGACCTCAGTTTTCGTGTACCAATTCCTCTGACACTAATTAGGAATTATAGGCTGCATCTCCAAAGATTCTGTTTAGCCCAGTGAGGACTTTGCTTTTCCTGAGTTTACATGAGAAGTTTTCAGAACACAGCCAAAAACCCCAAAATGTCATATCAAAGTCCATATTAGAGCTCACAGCCAAGTGGAAAACAGAGTTCAGGTGTTTTAACTCTTCTATTCCTTTTGCTGAGCCTCACAGTTAAGAGATCACGATGCAACTGGACCAACTCTACTGATATTTCACATCCTTCTCATGCATTCGACTCTGTGCAGCTTTAGAGTGGTGTTGGCGGAGTATCGCAGTAATGGGCAACTTGAGATCTCTTTCATCTCAGTGATAAGCGAGCAAGGAGAAGAGGCTTGGTGAAACAGGCTCTATGAGAAGAAACCTCTATTTCTAGAACATGATTTTCAAAAGCTCTTACCCTTAGTCTAACATTTCCCATTGAAAGCAGTGGTGCCGTCTTCAGTGTGTGCAGTCAGGTCAGTGCTAAAGACTTTCTCCTGTACTTATTTGTTTTTTGTGAAAGATGTCCTTGTTTAAGTGTGTCAGTTCACTATCACTGCTGGGTTGGGTGGTTGGTTGAAAGCCTCTGTGACGCCATTCTATATTTGCATTGAGCTGTAGCTTTAAATTGAGAAAAATTTATTCATTTTTTCATAAGAAAGCAATAATCTCTCCAGCATTAGGAGGTATAAAAGAAGAATTGTATAAATTGCAGCTGGCCAAGGTCAGCATTAACTTAAGTACTGGAGCTGATTGTTGGTATCCGCTCTTATCCACAAAAACAGGAGCTGTTTCCAGTCTTTTGGAGTTCCTGTATAAATCCATCCTTCTATGCTTTAAAAGGAAACAGCCAGGACTACATTTCCAGTGAGTCTTTAAATACATTTACTCAGCTTGACTATTTCTCTGGTCACATTACCACTGCAGAAATTTGAGGTCAAGGGAGTACGGAAGGCGGGGTGTGAAAAACGGTGACAAGTTTTATCTTGCCAATTTTTTAATGAAAATTTGTCTCCATTTTGCAACCAGCTCCAATTTGACATTCCAGGAAGCTCAGTCCAGATTAAAGCCAAGACAAATTCTCCTTTTTTCCCTGTATGAGCTCGGCTGGAGCTGTGCTGGGTAACTCTCCCTGCAGATGGGCAATTCAGCCAATGAATCTGTGAGCCTTACATGTTTGTTAGCTGAACCTCATAAAAATGTGAAAAATATAACCAGAAGTCACATAAATACGAGAAACTTTTAAAAATTAGACAGACACTGATTATTTGGCATTTTGGTAGGACTCTAAACACTAGAGTTGTCTGAAAAATTTTGTTTCTATTTTACATACCTTGATAGCATTTTTTCATTCCAAGATAGTTTGAAAAGTGTAAATCACAAAATATAGACAAATACTTTTCATTATAAAGACATCTTGAATGACAGCTCCTGGCCAGCCTTTTGACAATAATTTTCCATCTCCCACCTTCTTTTTTGTTGCCAGCATCACTTACGCCATTTTCTTATTCACATTGCCAAGCAAAAATATGCAGATATATTGTAACCTATACACTTACACAGCTAGATTTCAGAAATATTAGCAATACTCAAAATTAAAAATCAAATTCTGATACCTGAGTTGCTCATTGCTTCTCCTTTTTTTCTTTTTTTCTCAAAGGAGTTTGACATATTAGCATGAAAAAGAAACATTACAATGTTTTTTAAAATCCCACTAGTAGCATAATTTCCAACAGATTCTGTGAAAGGAATAGAGCAAAATTCTCTGGAAATTCTTTTTTTGTCACAAGAAATATAACACAGCTGTCAAAATTATGGTAACACTGCATTTATTCTTGTAGTTTTGACCTTAGAATAGATTAATTGATATTCTATTCTGTCCTTTTCTGCAGAAAGAAAACTCCTTGCCTTCACTTTTGACAGAAATCTTCCCATAGCTTTGGACTGCTAAAGACAAATGCAGAAGAGAAACAGGATTTATTCTAGCTAGACAAACAGATTTGACACCCATGTCAAACATTATTACAACCTATATGCTTCAAATGTAGACTGGAAGTTAAATAGTGCGCAGACTTAAGCCAAGCATTACAAAAACAAAATGTTTCACAGCCCACATGCTTCTTTCTATATGTTCTCAGTGATTCAGTAATGAACAACATGCTGAGACAACATTTGAAGCACTGCAATGAAGCACAAAGTGCACAAAACAAAAATTAATATATTTATAGGCTGAAATTCACTGCAGCCCCAGGAACCTTTCACGATCAGGTTCTGCATGAGGGGAGAGGATGCCTGGGGAGGTGAAACAAATTCACAAGGCAGACTATGGAGCTGCTTGCTCTCTCGCCCTCTCCCTCAGTGTGCAGCAACCACATTCCCACATCAGTTTTTTAAAGCCCCGGGATAAGTGGATCCTTACAAATGTAAGTCCATAGCTTCATGTGCCCTCACCTTACACCAACAATCATTTTAAGGAGGACACCCTTCTGTTCGCTGTGCAGGATGTACCCAGGTATCTCAGTGGTGCTTTCCAACCTCTTTTCCCTAGCGGGAGAATACAAGAGTACAAAGTTCTGGACCACCTACGTGATACCAGCAACAGTTTTCCAACACTTGCTCTCCACTGCAGGTTTCTTGCAGTTCCCCAAACTCTCTGGAACAGTCCTTTCCAAAGAGAGCTGCTCTGTTGGCCACAGTGCAAAGTGAGGGCTATTTTGGGAGGCTACCAGGACTGCACAACTGACATTTTATCAAGCAGGATTCAGGATGTGGCAGGATCCCGCTCTGCCAGCAAAGAGCCCCATCAGCCCTCAAAAACAGTGATACAGCTCTGCAGAACTTTGCATGCTGCGAGCTGCTAAGCCCCTATTCAACTTTGAGCAGTGCCTGCTGGGGGTCTCGCTCTAGGAGTCCTGATTAAGAGCAACCACACGTTTCACTAAAGACCAGGGCCTGAAGTCGATAACAGCCATATTAAGGATGGAACATTTTGGGCCCAACTGAGCAAAGCAAGAAGGTGAATGTTTAAAATTAATCAAGTTTTCTTTTTCTCCAGTGGATCAGTGTTTACTATATGCTTCTCCCTCCTTCTGCCTGTGTGTGTGTATGTAGCTCTTTCCCCTGCTCCTAAAGCACGTACACACGTATTTGCTTCAATATCCCATCTGCATAAGCAAATCATCTGTATTTCATGGATGCATTACAAGGATAAACTCAGCAACATTTCAGAGGTTGTCAGGCCCTGTTAATGCAAGCACTGTGAAGGAGGCTGTGCGACACAGTAAACAGAGCACTGCTTTTGGAGTCCCAGCATCTCAGCTGTATTCCAGCTTTACCACTAAGCCATGCCTCAGTTTCCCCACCTGTAAAAATATGTATAATCACACTTTCCCCCCTCTAGGAACTGCTTTGATGCAACTCACCGTATAGGAATAATGAGACATTATAAAGAATAGACGCCTGGTTCCTGCTCCTTTTTTTCCATATTTACACAGAGAAAAGCAGGAATTCTGTTCAAATCTCTCAAAAGAGGGGTTGCTTACAGGTCTGGGGCTGATAAAATGTAGCCTGCTAGCTTGGCAAAACCACATGGAACAAGATGAAAAATCTGCTCATTTAGTTTCCTGAGAACAAACACACAAAATGAATGTCACGCATTTCAATAACAATAGGCGTCTATGTTGTTCAAAGAAAAACTTCTGGTCCAAGGAGACAACAGATTTTATTATACAAATTAGGAATAGCAATTGTCTGCCAAGACAAAGGAGCACTGATCAGAACACAACACGCAAAGAAGGAAGAAAGGAACTCAGATTTAACCTCCAGAATACTAAAATTCTTTCTGGTCACTTGCTTGTTGAGGATTTAAGCCAAAATCGTTTATGCCTGCACGGCTCAGTGTTCTGAGAAGTACATGTGATGAGATCCCCCATCAGCTCTGCAGCAGCAGCTCTGGGGAAGCCGTGCCCACCTGTCCTGGGAAGGAGTAGGCACCACACCTCAGTAGCAGCCCCTTGGCTGCCCACACTCCTCCTCTTCGCTCCCTGAAACTGCCCTGGTCCCATTTCTATGGGATGTTTCTAAACCTTCGGTAAAAGCTAAGGTTTGCCATCCAATCTATCATTTTTTGTAAACGTTATCAGTGCTGGAGAAAGAAAAGGTCAGATTATCTGCAGGCAGGTGACTAGCAGTAGGAGAAGCTGCTCTGCGTGGGGGCTTGGCTCCAGACAAAAGAAACGTGTTGGGAATGAGGTCAGCAGAGGGAAAAACTTGCTAAATCTCTTATCTTGCTAAATCCCTCATCTTGGCAAATCTTCCATCCAGCCTGCTTCCACCAACCACTGCCTGGTCCTCTGTGCTTAACTGGGAAGGGCAATTCCTTGAAGGAGCAGGGCAGATAGGAGGCACAGGATCTGCCCACCATGGCACGAGAAAATACTAGGGGTGTAGAATACAGCCTGTCCCACTGCAGCAGCCTGGGCTATTTAAACCTGCTGAGCCGTCCCTTCCCAGCACTGACTCACACCCAGATGAGTAACACCTGAAAACACACAACCTAAAAAGGATTTAAGGAGTACGTTCGACCCCAAATTTCTTCATCAGCTCCTCCCTGCTCCCCAGGTACATGGACAAAAATAATTGCCAGGCTGAGTCTTTCCTGCCATATACTTTTACAGGTCTGACTGACTCAGCACCGCCCCAAATCAAAGAGAGGAAAAGGGTAGCCGTAATTCTGGTCTCCTACACACCACTGCAAATCTGAAGTACAGCCATTTGCGGAGTTCAGCTTAAATAATGTGTGGGTTTTTTACATTACAACATAACCACCTCTGTTTTGAATAATATCCTCTTAATATATCCGTTAGGCCAGGCTGTTTTTCAGGTGTCTGGTCTGCTACCTTGTCCAACCCCGATCCATCAAGAGCAGATGTGAATGGTGTTTGGGAGAGAGCAAAACTTCCACTTACTTCTTTGTGTGGAAAAGGTGTGGAGCAAGACAGGGTGCTAATGACCCAGTATGAAATCATTTACTCTCTGGCATATGTAGAAAAATGTTATTTTTTCTATACAACATGGTTGCACTATCTCTCAGCCTCTGCCTGCAAACTACACTCTTCTTCACTCATGGTAATACAGGTGTGCCATTTTTCCTTCTTTTTCTTGATGTCTTAAGAAAATCTAGCCCACTATTTTGATGAAACATATTCATGAGGAACTTCTTTCTGTTTCCTAACACTGAGCAACAGAGCCTCTAAAATGTTTATAGAGAGCACATTTTCCTGGGGCTGCAGAGAATGAGTCACACTAGATATACGCCAGATCAAATACAGCAAATAATCAGCAAGCTGGCACGCTGGCTGGCCTGAGAAAAGAGCATTTCACTTGTCAGTCCCGCTGTACCTACCTACAGTAATAATTTTCAGGATGCTATTCAGCAAGAGGATAGACCGTCCCACGCTATCTTCCTGCTTCAAAGTCACACAAATTAGCGTGAAATAGATAGCTGTACATTGTGAGAAGGCCATTCTGGGCTTGCTCCCACACAGCACTGAGCACTCTGGCTCAAGGCCACGCCGTGGCTTAAGCACCAATTGTCCCGTAGGCCTTGGTGGCTACCGGTGGGAGTCAGCGCCTCTGAATGTCAGGCCTCAAGGACTCGTCTTTTAAATACCATTTTAAAAGGCATTTAGGCACCTAACTATATTCTGCAGATTTAATTACTGCATAAATCACATCTGTGCAATAACCCCAGAGCGCTGGGATCAGAAGGAAGGTCCCTCAGCTCCAAAACGGAGAGACGTCTTTTACTTCTATGTTTTGCTTGTAATTGCTGGGAGGGGTGAGACATGAACTCTCTCGCTCTGCCATCCACATATAACAGGTCACAGTGAGGTTTAGGGACGCAAGTTAATTACTCCGTGCCCTAATGTCCCCATCTGCAAAAGGGAGTTGTTCCAAGGTTGCTCCATCCCTTCTGCCGGAGAAGGTCCATTAAAAGTGTGTGCATCTCTGAAGTCAGAAAGTGATGATGAAAAGCAAAACCACGTAGCAGTTTGGGTGAAGTGTTTTTTCTCTGTTTTCTGTACCTATAACAGAATTCATTTTTGTGTTTTATTTTTCCAACTCTGCACATCCCAAACCTGCTGGCCACTATTGGCTAAACATCACCTGGGGAGAAGAAGATAAAGTGGGAATAAAGTTGTGTGAGTGTGAATAAAGTTGTGTGTGTTTTATTCTCAACCACTGAAAGAGCAGTTTAACCCCCAAAAGATCTACACAAAACAATGAAGCCCATTTTCCCAGCCTTCTCTATTGGCCATGTTGAAACATGGTAATTTTCCCCTATGGTCAACAGTTATTGAACTTTCTTGTGTTTTGGTTTATACTTACCATCTGAAATAGGGAAAGAATATAAATATATAAATAATTTTGTTCTAATAAAAAAAATCCAGAAATAATTATTTTTATCTTTAAAGTATCTGCATTAAAGTTACCTCAAGGTCAGTTGCAAAGGTGTAGTAATTATTAGCTTAACTATTAACATCTCTCAGCAAGCTAATTAGCTGGGCACCAAATGAAAACCGTTTATGCCTGAGGTCTAGGGGGGCTAAAACAGAAGATTACTTTATTGTTTCAGGTTAAATTTTCAAGGCAGGAGAACTTCTGCCTCTGGGAATCATGAGCTATTTCCTCACTCAAAATGAAATGAGAAAAGGCAAAAAAAAATTCAAACAAAAATGATGAAATTGGTCCACACCCTACCTCTGGGCACTGCTAAAAGATGAATGCATCACCTTCCCCTTTTGGTGGTGGTGGCTGTGCTTGGCTAGCAGGCTGGAGCCTGCATTTTCCACCTGGAGGCCCTACCAGCACAACCTGCCATGTCACTATCTGAAGGAGGAGACCATCACCAGACAGGACAAATCCTCCAGGTTTCTTATCATTGCACCTTCATCAGTGACATGCTGAGCCCTGTGATGCCCTCTGGAGCAGAGGACACAGTTTCCTACAGGATGAGACCACTGGGGAGTCATTCGTAACCATCAGCAGGGATTAGATGAACTGGGCTGTGGTGAAGAGCAGCTTTTGCAGCTGTGGGCTGCTCTGCCTTGGGTAGGAAGGCCATCTCATAGCAGACAGCCTATGTCATGTTGTCTTGGTTTGAGCAGCACAGGATTAATTTCTCTTTCAGTGATTTTGCTTTTCAGTAAGGTCACTTCTAATGCTTGGGAAAACTGCATTTTTAGAAGACTCTAGCGTCTGGATTTGTGAAAATATTTACTTTATTGCCAGCTATGGTATGTGGGTTTCAAACTTTCAGTGTTTTCAAATAAGCCACGTGCGTGGATGGGGGGGAGTGGGACCTGGGCACTTGACCCAAGCTGGTCAACAGTATTATTTCATACCATGAACGTCACATTCAAGATAAATTAGAAAGTTTGCTGAGGGGTTTTTCTCTCCTGTGATGGCTGAGGTCCTGAGAACTTCTTGCCCTTCTTCCAGCCCCCTGGGCCCTTCCCTTCCTCCCGAAGCCACAGCGCTCGCAGTGTCCCACATTGGCTGTCCACTGCTGGGAGCGCACAGCTCACTGCTGATAGAACTGGCTGAGTATAATTCTTGCATATTTTATATTGGTATCAGGATCAATATTGGTTCTCTAATGTTATTAGTGTTAATTATTTGGTCTTATTCTATTAGATCTGTTTCATTATTTCAGCCCTCAGGTTTCCCTGTTTTTTCCCAATCTCCTTCCTAGGTGGGGAGGGATCATTGAGAGATAGAATAATTGTCTAAATGACAATAAATTGCTGTGGGCTCTTCAAACGACAACACATGTGTAAAAGAAAGCACTAGAAACTCTTCAGAGCACCCAAGCCCTCTGGACAGCAAGGGACAGAAATGCCCCTGGGGTGAGACGTGCATGATGGACATACATACTGCCAGGTGCCACCTCACCCTCCTCAGCAGCAGTGCCTGGAGCTGAGGAGCAGACAACGCTGTTATCGCAGACACTCTTCCACTCCAGGACCCTGAATGCCACACACTGGCCAACTCTTATCTATCTGGTCCCTTCGACCATATCCAGGGGTCAGAGCTGCAGTGCAGCAAGGCAGTAATGGTGACCCACTCTCCCCATTGCCATGGGGCCAGTGAAACAGCCCACACGCAGCCTGCAGGCCCAGTGCATCCCTCTCTCACTCACCAGAAAATAAGGTATGAGGAGGTTTTCTCTCTGGTTCTGGAAGAGCAACCCTATCGTGATCATGGGCATAGCCTTGGAAAAAGCGAAGAGGCATAAGGTTTTACCATGCAAACCCCTTGTGAGAGACTGGAACCTCAAAATAATTGTCTCAAAGCTTGCTTAAGCTTCTGCAAATCGACAGCAGGCTTGCAGGCCAATAAGAAGCTTGTGTCTATTTAGCACCTTCTGCAGACCATTCTTTTGCTCATCAGTCACCACCCAAGACTGCCACCAGCTGAAAAGGGTGTAGGCCTTTGGTTACCGGTGGCCAGACCCTGTCTACCTCAGGCTTGCTGAGGCACAATGACTGTGCTGAGCCAAGCGCTGCCCAAGCAGCAGGGGCCAGGAAGAGCTCTTACGGCGACCGTGTAAAATGACAACTATGTGGGCAAAGGCCACCATCACACTGACTGGTCAAGTTACAGACCAACCTGAACTATAACTGGTGCGGCGACCCAGCAGAAATTGGGAACCAAGACCCCCACCACCGTCACGACTTGAGAACGACGGATCAACAGGCCGCCGCTGAATTCCATAGGACTGTCGAGACGTCCTCGGGCCTGTGGTGGTGACTATACTCTTGCTGTGCTCCGTAATATTACTCCTCCTTTCTGCCTTTCTTCTACTTCCGCATTTACTCTACTGTTCATCTTAGGGACTATTGCTGGGGAATAGCAATAAACATGCAGTGAGCAGCATCTGACCTTGTTTGTGTCTTAATCTCACGCTTGGAATGATTGCGAACCTCTCCTGGGCCCAACGTCGTCAGACCGGGATGTAACACCCCTATGTGTTACCTCTCCTGTTAAAGGAAATTCATCTGCTCTTGTATGCGCGCTTTGTTAATATGAGAAGAGCCCATATTATTTAATTCTTGTTTTACATGTACCACATGCATCAACAGCCCAGAAAGGCTCTGCCTCGCAGCCCACAACAGCCAGCCTCGCAGGGAAGCTGCAGTCCTGCAATAGCAAGGGACCCCGCAAGGCAAGCCTGGGCTGCGTAACCTCATCCATCACTATCGCAGGCACCATATCACGGTCATTCATCTCAGAAACATATCTAGCAGCATCTCTCAAAACCTGATGTAACAGCCGCTGCTCTGTACACACTCAGCAGGAGGTTGACAGAAAACCCTCTTCTGTTTATCCAGGGCAAAACTATTTCCAAGGCTGCTGCTTTACTTGTGCTATGAAAGATAACAGCTTCATACAAAAATAAACAGGTTTGCAAACTGTTCCAGAGCTAACATCATACCGGGGTAATATACATGGTGTCTGATGCATAGTTTTTTAGCAAATAATAGACACATCAGCCTCATGCCTTCCCCTGATACAAATACATTTTCATGGAAAAAGCTAAACTCACTTTCTTCTTTTTAACAGCTCAAACCCAAAATAACTTAGTTAAGAAATGAATGTCCAATGAAAAGCTAAACCATCAAAATATTTAATTGAAATACAGCAAGAAATCACTTCCTTACCAGCTGTTACTGATGGAACTGAGTCAAAAACTACAGCTGGGTTTGAGGAAAAAAACTGACAATTTTATAAAACACATGTACTAAGGTAATAGGACCTAGATGAAACATAAAGTGAAGGAACCAGAGGGTATCCTCCCCCATTCTCCTTCTCAGTGTCGGGTGTGGACAGGCACAAATTTTTTGGTGCCAAGGAATGAGAAAGCGAGGGGTTTCACACAGCAGCATCCCCGCCACCCCTCTGCGCTCCTGCAGTCCTGCTCCCTGCGCACCCGCTCCCAGCACCCTGCTGAGGCTGCCTCCCTGCACAGCTCTGCCGGGTACCTGCTGACAGAGCCACCCCAGGACAATACGGGCAGGAGTGGTTTAGCTGCCATTTGTGTTGTGGATACTCTTGTCCATGGGGAGACAAGGCTTGTTAGGGGAAGGTTTTTGACCTTCCCTTTGAGTCTCTGACCATGGATCAAGGTATAGCAGGACTTAGAAAGCCTTTAGTTCACCATGGTAAAATACTCACCCTGAGGATGCTTAATCAGAGCGATCAAAGCAAAGTAACAAATACCCACGCTAAAAATTAAGGTGCAGGAGGGAGTCTGTGCACAGACCAAATCTCTGGTCTGTTTTAATCCCGAGAGTTGGGCTTTCTGTTCAAAACTGTCCTGCAATCTGATCCCCACCATGAGCCTCACAGCCTCTTTGGCCTGATTATAGCCCATTCAAATCGAAAAGGCTGACTGGAGACCCTGGGTATTCAACTTCACTTGCAGCATGATAATGCTTTATCCCCAGAGATCAGCTGTCCCCTGTTTCCAAGTGTCTGTTGCACAATTACAGTGGTATTCAAACAGGTCTATGCAAGACTGTAGCTGTTATGAGTTTATGCATTTTTTTTATAGAAACAGGATTAGCCCCTTAGTTCGTGAAGCGTCAAAACACATTTATGATCAGATATAACAAATTTCCAGCTGCACAGATTCTTCTGAATAAAACTTGGGTTATTAGTTGGTTACTTAATGCTCCCTTGAGGATACAGGCCTTATAAATAAAGTTCATAAATAGACCAATTAGGCTCACCTTTAACCAAACATGAAAATAAAAGAAAGAAAATGGTGTGGCTTCCTATATACAGCTTTTATTGGCAGCACATGAGCATTTTTCCCATGTTGCTTCAAAAGAAAAACAATGTACATCTTAAATGGAAGGAAAGATTGCTTTTTAACTGGATTTTGTGGCATGCAAGGGAGACTGCCCATCACAAGAATAACAGCTTTGGGGGGCATAGTTTACATCTGAAATGCTTGAGGATCTTTCGTGATCTAACAGTGGTGATCAAGTAAAACTGTATGAAGAGATAAATTACGTGCAGCTTACAAGCATTATGACCGCAACTGGGTTTTTGGATTTTTCTGAGCTATATGTTTTTTAGTAATACCAGCTGCATATTGTCAAACTGGTTCTGAATAGAAAAATACAGAGCCAGAAAGCAGGGATTTATAAATGGTAACTAACTCACCTCCTGTCCAAGGATACATGTCAGGGCTCCCTTGTTTGCCGCACGCTTGTTTCAGAGCATATTGTGTAAGAATTAGCCAGCTTTGCATCTGTGCATCCAGCAAAATGAGGGTTAGTAGGTCAAGCACGGAAACCAGAGGTGGGAGTGGTGTAGGGGTGTAGGGAAGTAGGAATAGTGACCCTAGGGTTTTGCTTTGGGAAGGGAGGGAGGAGTTGTGGGCAGCGTTATCTGAGAGCTGGGAGGAGGAGGGGGTGGAGAAGCCCAACATTGCCCAGATTTCTCACACATCTGGTGCCTCTCAGCCACGTGCACATTTTTATAGGTGGCAGATAAGGTAACAACACTGGGCCATCCCTAAAACCCCAAAGGATTAGCAGCTTAAGAGGAACATAATCTACTGACGGGTCTAAGCAACATTTCAGTCTATGCCATTTGGGGGTTTCTTAATGCTGTTGGCAGCCCAGCAGCAGCGAGAGGCCCCCAGTGAGCTTCCCAGCTGGGAAGCATCTCTGTTTGAAATACAAGGGGAATTAACTTTAGCTCCAAAGACCTTGCAAGCTAATGGACAAGAGGGTCATGCAGCAGAGCAGTGCCTGGCACAAAACTATTTTGTTCAGCTCTAGAGTGGCACCTACTTGACTACCCACTTCTCTCTCATAAACAATCACACCCATGTTTGAACAGGAGCTCCCTTCAGTAATCTGAAAAATGTTAGCCTCCACCATTCACACAGGTTTAGAAAGAGATGAATAGTTAGAAGCATTAAATCTGAATAATCTTCTTTATCGAGAAATAAGGGACATTGGTAAAGCTTTTAGGTTTAAAATTAGTCTAAGTATCTTTGATGTCTCTGTGACATCTGCCTTCTATTTCATAAGTGTTGGATATACATTCAGGTACACTAGCAATTTTACGTATATGTGTATATATAAACATGCATACGTATACATGCATGCACACACTAAAGACCCTTTGTCTTTCAGAGGGAAAAAAAAAAAAGCAGCTCACTTTGACTACAACAGTGTCTAACCTGCAAGAAAAGGCGCCTGACTCCTATGTCTAACACTGCTTAACTGGTCACGATGTCAAAATCAATGAGGAAATGCTTTATTGCCGTTACTGGTCATTGAGTTACCAAACCTGAATCTACGCAGCCTGCCAGTCTTTCCCATGAAGTGTAAAGTGGGAGCGAGTTGCTACTAACCAGAATGGTCTGTCCTCAGGGGTCC
Organism: Stercorarius parasiticus; assembly: GCA_013396915.1. Lineage (NCBI taxonomy): Eukaryota > Metazoa > Chordata > Aves > Charadriiformes > Stercorariidae > Stercorarius > Stercorarius parasiticus. The sequence goes on from VWZL01000863.1 coordinate 73,773, forward strand.
TGTGGGCCCGTTTCACCCTCTGGACCAGAGCTCCTACTGCCATCTTGGACTACTTTGCCCCTTATTTCGTGCCAGTATACTGAGCAACCACAGGGTAAAGATTATAAGATGGCTGCTGAGTGGCTTGAAAAACTATCCTGATCTCCAGGTGAATAAGGGGAATTCTGCTTGGATCATATCTCGCTCCCATTTTTTTCTGTTGGCCTTGATCTACGGGAGCCAATGGAAACAGGAAATCTGCAGCAAGGCAATTTGAAATCTTCTACAAACTGATGGAGGAAAAGAAGAGCATTAAGTTTCTTTCTCCTGACTCAAGGCTTGAACCTGTCATTACTGAAGTTAATAACTATTCCACCTACTTCAGGAGCAGAATCATCCTCTTGCATTTAAATCGCTAAAAACTTCAATTACCAAGTATATTCCCACCATGTGGAGCATTCTAACAGCATAAGAGACTGTTTCTAGTAGGTAGAAGTGTAATTTATTCTGTTTGCATGCATAGATGACTCCCAATAACCAGAGAGGTAAAACATTTAATGGAAAAAGAAAACTAAAGCATCCAAAAAAGGCAATTACCTCTTTGAATACTTGAGAATAGGGAGACAATAAAAAGGATGGCAAAGCAAGCCCCTTGGCCAAGATTTTAATAAATATTGCACAAAATTAATTAAAATTCCAAGCACTTGTACAATAAAAAAATTGTTTCCCCTTGATTAAACATACATTACTGCTGGAGGTGTCTGAGGGGTCTTCCTGTCATAGCACTAGAATTCCATGTTTGATCTTCTTACTTGAGTTTAAACTGACATGCTGGCAATTCCTTGCTTTTTCAGTTTATAAACGTCTCTTGTTCCCCTTTTTAAAGAAAAGGTTAGTGTTGTTCACTTAAGTAATGCCATTAAGAAATCAAAAATGTTTTTTTCAGCTTGTGTAGCTGAGCTACTGAAAGGCACAACCTCCATTTACCTCACTGCCACTCTTCAAACATCAGTAAAAAAATATGAATGCATATAATCACAGACAATGAAGAGAAATATCTAATCGTCTGTCTCCAAGATTGTTCCCTACAGAATATTTTCCAACTTTTTTTTCCAATCATTTTAAATTACACATTTAATAAGCTAACTGTTCCTTCCTATCCTTGGGGAGACTACTTTGCAGTGCCAGACATTCACATTATGAAGGTCTCTCTGTTTAACTTATCCCATTATTACTAGTTATATAGGCTGATATCAGTCTACTTGACTAGCCTTTCACCACCTTGCACCCTTCTTCTTCATGTTTCTATCAATACAATAAAATGATCTTGCACCAACCAAAGGAATGAAGTTGTTATTGGTTTCCCCACCTGTCTACCCATTCTCATCAGGAGGTGTCACTTAATAGCAGGTACAGTACCAGCTTATTCTGACAATAAAAATGTGGCTGATTGGTTGTTTAAATACATGAAGACAATACTGTTTACAAAATCGATGTCAGTTTAATGTATTGTGTTACTTTCTGGTTAGCAGGTGGGTCCCTCTCTTCAGAAAGTGAGACTGTTTTTCCTCCATGAAATTAAGTAACTTCGTGCCAATAAATGATATTCAAATTGAGCAAGAGTTTTGAATTTGGGAGGGCTGCTTGAGTTAAGCTTTATAGCTCCTTGTTCAGCTCAGATTTGTAGCCAAAAGCCAAGACTGAATACAAATGTGTTTAGTTTTGATGCAATGACCTTTTGGACCATAGTCCCACGGAGAATTTGAAATGGGATGAGAGTTTAGAGTGCAGTTTGGGGTTAACTGTTGTTAGGTACAACTTTAGCCTATGGTTAATCCAAGGCCCCCAAAACCTGCCCGTAATGTTCCCTTTACAGTTACACTGATGTTTCCCTTCCATCAGCAGAGCCAGATTGGAACCTAGGGTATAAACTAGATTGAGCTATGCAATATTCCAGCTGCTTCACACATCCTTAACTCATGTTTTATGTGAGTTTATATGATGCTGAGGGCATTATTTTAGCAACGTCCAGTTGCCTGTTGATAGCACGGTCGTATCTCAGTGAAAAATGGTCTCCTCCTGGGAAATATCTCAGGATGTTTCTGTTTAGTTCAGCAAATAGCATCAAAATGTACAGGAGCTGAATTTCTGTTCACTTCAGTAATGTGATATTCTACTGCTGACGGTCTCCCTGTATGGCTTGTAGTCAACTGTCCAATCCAATAAACCAGTAATATGGGCATAAAAATGAGGCAGAGTCAGATAACCACAAATGAGATAGCTCTGCCAAGGAGGCTGATAAAGCACTGTGCAGGGTCTTAATAATATAAAACAGAGAGGAAGAAGAGAAATTAAATAGGCCTGGCATGTAGGAATTTTCCTAATCAATACCTCTGTATCATCTCCTCTCCCTGAAAGTACTACTTGCTTCCTTTTAGTTCCTCCAGGCCTAGCAAGATCTACAGGATTGTGAGTGAGATATTTTTCTGTGAAAGTTAATGGTACTAGTCCCATCGTCTTATTCTTCTGAAATTGCATCCATTGCTTGAAGCATTCAAGGGCAGACTTGAAGGGCAGAACCTTGTCGTTACACAAGAGGTTGAAAACATTTGTGATATTTCCCCTCTCCTTGTGAGCGTTGGCCCCTTCCTTGTGCTTCCATCTATAATTCCTATTTGTCTGAAGTGCTGGAAGTGCTGATCCGTTCCCAGGCTTTCCACAAGCCTCTGCCTGAACAAAAAATGCTTCTAGCACAGACACCTCAGGACAGATCAGCATGCACAAAGGCCCACAGGCATGTGCAGAAAAAGGTTACCACCCTCATTGGAGGATAGGAAGAATAAGAAAAAAAGTTAAAAGTTAACTAACAAGAAAAATTAGCTCTTGTATTTTCTTCTCATCACAAGTTCTGCATTTGAGATCTCCTAAGATGCCACTGCCGTGTGCTCATGGCAAATATCATGCAGATAAACCATGGCGAAGAAAATATTTTTTTTCCAATTGAATTATTTGCCTGGGCTGAAAAGAAATATGTTATTTTCTGACAAAAACTGATTAGCAAAAATCCATGAAGACTTGATAAACTGGCACGGAAATGGCTATTGTTTGACAAAGCAGCACTCTGAAAACAGGCAACCATGACACAAACACAAAAAAACCCACATCTTTTTGAAACCAGAAGCACCATGTTTCTGTGAGCGGTGTCACTCGGTCTGGTTTCGGCTGGTATAAATCACTGCCGTGCTACCGACAGGGAATGAAATCAATCTCAGTTACTTCATTTGTACAGGACCATGCCCCTACTTCAACTCACATTGGATTAGGAGTTGTAGTGAGAAGACTGGCATTGATTTACCTTGAATTTTAATATAGCCTGAGAGCTGGCTTTGAAGAGCAGCTAGAACATAGTTGTCCTGATTGGACTATATAATCTCCCACACAAATTCACAAGTGCAATTAGACATATATATCACTCCCCTCCACCCACAGACATTATATTCCTTGTGCGCGTATACCCATGCCACATTCACCTGACCATTAGGACTGTGGCAAAACTGAACACAGCGACAAGCTGTGCTACAGAAGTTGTATTGAGGAGTCTCTGCATACAAAGAACACCTATAGCCTGCTCCATCCACTCCAGCCTCCCTGTAAAATGCCTTTCCAGGAAAGCACCATGCTACAATCAAAATGTATCTCTTTGCAAAGAGAAATAGCAAATTAAAATAGTAAAACACTTCACTTAGTGCTGAGCTAGCTGTTTTGCTTCTCTCTCAGTGGCTTTTTCCAACTCCACTCCTGCTTATCAGGATTTAAACAAAATAAAACAAAAACCATGCTTTTTTATGCAGTTTCTGCTGCAAAGCTATCTAATCTACAAAGAGATAATAATGACAGACTCAGTTTTGTCTTAACATGAAGCCTATTGTTTCCAAGTAAAATTCGTCAGAAAGATTTTGTGTGAAAGCCGAAATTGATGTCAAGTTTAGTGGTTCTTCAAAGCCTTAGAGTCTATAAATTTGGAAAGTTCAGAGATCAGCTGTAAGGGAAAGCAGGGAAGTTCACATTCTCCAACCAACACAGCATTTCTGCGTGCCCTATTCTCACCTACATAGTGCAAACAGGAGCAGTTCCAGGAAAGTCAGTGGAAGGGGTCTGTCAGCATAAAACACTCTCATACAGTTAAATCTGCCCTCATTTTCATGATCATTCATCCTTAGAGATAAGAAACCCTGGCAAATGTGGGTAGTGGAGGCCTGAAGAAAGACAAATGACCATCAAAATACCTCAACCTCACAACTCCTCCAGGTACCTCAAGTCTTTGATGAATCAGAAGACCTCATACCTTGGTATACACTATTAGCAAGTGACATGGGAACACATTTCATGGGCAGAGGTGTTAATTTTGTTCAGGTGTTTTTTGTTGTTCTACTCACATTTAGTCAAATAAGAGCCAGAATACCTGAATAGTGTTGAGTTCCCCTAGAAGTAACTTAAACTAGACACTAATGCATATTTTTCTTTTGCAAGTAGCTGACATCCACAGTGAACCAAGTGCTGTATAAAAGCTGTGTAAAGGAGAGGAGCCAGCTTTGAAGAAATTGCACTCCAAGGACACAAGAGGTAAAAAGGGGACAGGGATAACAGCAAGCAAACAACAAACCACTCCGGCCTAAATCTTGCGACTAACCAGGCGCTGATAACACGAACTGTTAGAAACACAATAGACTTGCTGAGACTGGAAGGTGACATATTTTGTACTGATGCAAGGACACGGTGTTTCACACCAATTCCCATTTGTCTGTGGAAGTCTTTGTCATTATATATCATCAAGGCCAGAACTTCAAAGTAATCAAAAAGGTCCAAGATTTTATACAACTGTGAAGGATAGCCAGAATTATAGTAGCAAACCCGAAAGAAAAAGAAAAGAAAGAAGAAAAACAAGAAGAAAAACAAGAAAAAAAAAAGAGGGGGAGGTGGAGGGGGGCAGGGAGAAGAAGAGGAAGACCTGCAAACCTGCCTGCCTCCAGGAGTAAATGAATTTTATGAATTTTCCACCTATGGAAGCTGGGAGGAAATTTCTCAGAGGTTAATTTTCAAATTGCCGCTAGCTGTGAAACTTCTTGTCTCCTCCTTTGAAGCAGCTGGTGCTGTCTGCTGCCAGCTGCAGAAGACTGGCCTTCATCAACCTTGGGTCTGACCTGCTCTGGCGATTCTCCTTGTCCTATATATTGCAAAGTGGAGGGAAAAAAAAAAAAAGGTCTGCTGTCACACAAGAAACCACAGACAAATATGTTTTAAAAGACAAGGTTATCCTTTTCTCCTTCCTCAGTGAAGGCTTGCAAATAGAGCTGCTTATATCAGGGATTTTCAAACATCCCAAATGTTTAGAAAGTAATGTATGACACTAAGAAGTCTGGTGAAAAAAAAGTTCTATTCATCTTGTAGCATAACATCACAACAAGGGGGTATTTAATAAAAAATGTGAGTGCAATGAACAGAATTTGAAATTGCCTTAAAATCTCATCTCCACTTCGACGATTAATCAATTTCAGCAGCCATTTATTGCTTAATACACAGCACATCAATAGAGATTATTGCTGAAACAACAATTCCTCTTAGTCAATCCTAGCAGTGGCTGAAATTTTCCAGATCAAAACAAATTTTTCACACTGATGGGTCAATGATTGTCTGTAGAGAAGGACAGGTAACAGAATCTTTTCAAAAGACAAATACAACGCACCATTTGGACCACTAAATGTGTCAAATGTGTTTTCCTTTTTCAACTTTACAAAACACAAATGCAGCAGTTTCTGAATGCACTGTGACTTGCTAATTCTCCTGAAATAGAGGATAATTATATTAACAAGTGACAGAACAGATATTATTTTCCTAGCAATGAGAAATGTGGCTCTAAGGCTCATAAATACACTTCTGAAATTGCTAGCTGCAATCCTTGCCTCATTACCCACAGCTACTTTCTGTACAGAACTGTTTTATTCTGAATATGCATTTTAAGCCCCCGATCATCCTTATTTGGTGGAAATTGGGATAGTTCCTTTGATTTCAATAGAACTATGCCAACCTGCATCACCTATAGATCCAGCCAGAAAAGCAAAGAGAGAGATGAGACATAACCACTGTTTTAAGCTTTCAGAACCAGGTTTAAACAACCCTTAATGTCAGGGGGAAAAAGAAGACCGGAAGGAAGGATCCAGGCAGAAAGATGATTTTTCTTGGTCAGCGCTTTGTTGTCAGAGTGGTAAGTGGGTAGCCCCAGGTCTGTATGCACTCATCTGCCCCAGCCCTTCCTAGAAGGGGCGTTTTGCAGGAGGATGCCAGGGTCCTGCAGATGTGGAGGTCTGTTTTGTACACCCAGTCTGGGAATAAAATGGATGAGTCAGAGCGCAGATGGCAACTTTGAACAAATCAGAAGAAACTTCATTACAGAAAATGTCAGCGGCAATTTTTGGTCCACACCACAAAAATTAGGCTCTTGGCAAACGTTTGTTGAGACAAATTTCTTTCCATTTATTTTCATCACTGTCTTTTTCTACTTTCTCTACTAAACATCGATCCTTCTCTGCAACTTTCACAACACCTGCTTCTGGCATCTCACATGCTGCCTGCATTGTAACAGAAATCTTGCCATGATAATCCTTGAAGGGTTTATTAATCCTGGAGCTGTTTACTAAAAGAAACACTTTTAGGTACCATAGATGTTCCCTATCTTCTTTAGAAAAGAGAGATAGCAAAACCTTACTGTATATATATGGAAAACCATTTTCATTTAAGAAAAGTAGTAATACCATCCTTGCTAACAGAAGCAGATCTTTGAAGAGACTTTTTTTGATGAGTGTCCCGAGCTGAGGGTTTCTTACCCTGTGAAGAACAGGGGAGGTCACAGCCATGTGTAAGTGCCATCAGTGGAGCCTCCTGAGAGGTATGAGGAATTCAGTTCCTTCGGTCAGGTTTGCTCCATTTGTGGATGCCCTCTAAAACCCAGGCTTCTCTGTGGTATAATTACTATTTTTATCTGTCAATACTGTTACCAAAAAGAATGAGCTTTAAAGGATGCCATGCAGAGATATGTCTGTGGTGTCTTCATCATGGGTCATTAGTTTGTGCAACATCCATGGCAAGTATTGCCCCCACAGTCAATGGTTACCGCATACCCCCATAGCACAATATACCGATAATAAAAAGGAAAACCAAACATTTTCACGACTGGGATGAAAATTCCCCCCACCCACAGGATGCACTCACAGGTGGCTTTGCAGGGCACTGTTTCAGCCCTAACTCTGATTAAAGCAGGGGTTCATCTTTGAGACAAGGAGAGTGTCCATTGCCTGCCTTAGAGTACCAAAAAGGTTATTTACATCTGAAGAGGATGGTGAATAAGGGCTCCTGAGAGGGCCGAGCTGCTGAAAGGGAGAAGGTTATAAGCTCGGATCATGTGCCAAAATGCACCAAATCTACCGCCATTCAGTTCTGTAACCGATCCATGAACAGTTCCCAGGACCATAGTATCACAGGGAGCAAATCTCCTAGTCACTACACCCAAATGACTGCCCAGTATCATCCACATCATACAGAAGGTATCTTATATGCATACACGTGCTCAAACACACATTTGTAAAATCCAAAACACTGTTTCTGGGAAATATTCACATTTCTCCTCCACCCCACCTCTGTCCTTTAAAATCCTTCAACAACAGCTCAAGCGAGTTTCCTGGGACATGCCTTACTGACGAAGACCCCACACAACTTAAAAACAACCAACACAGAACCCACCTGCTCCCAAATCAGGCAGCCTTCTCTTGAACGAAGGTCAAGATAAAACTCTGGAAATGCAATGCTCACCTTGGCAAGTAACAGGAAACACAGATGCCACTCCAAACTCAAGTATCGCTGCCAAAAGGTTCTGGATTTCCAGGAGAATATGACCTAACAGCACTAAAAAACAGCAGTGCTGGCTCATGTTTAATCATGCTGGCAAGCAGAGCTGGCAGTGACACGTTCACTTCTGAGCCTGGCTGAGGCTTGTTCAGAGTGTGATGCATTGCACCGAGCACCCATCCGACTCCCCTCTCCCAGCACAACAATGACTGATATTCCTGGATTACTTTCTCCTGACACACTTTGTGTTGAATAACTTTAGGTACGCTCATGGTTGATAATACTCAGTGCTGTAGCTGTTCCTGAAAATCTTGCTTTCAAGTAAAAGAGTCGGAAAACAGCAGGAACATTTTGTCCCAGGAGGATGAGGTTTTATTTTGCCTTTTCTGTTATTCAAAACCTTTCCTGCAGCTCAGAGGAGCTATAAGAATGGAAAAGACTAGCAAGCGGGTACTAAATTATGTTGAAATCATTGATAACATTTCCTAATCATAGCCCTGGATTAATCTTTTCTTTTCAAAGAGGGAGGGTTGTACTGGCTCTAACTGGGAAGGAGTTCATTTTCTTCTCATATATTGCTGTGGTTAGATTTCTGACCAAAGCAATGCCAATAGCACACCGATGTTTCACCCATTGCTGAACAGTGCTTGCACAGCGTCAGAGCCTTTTCTGTTTCTTACTCTACTCCTCGCTTCCCTGTGAATAGACCGGGGGTACGCAACAGGCTGGAAGGGGACACAACCAGGCAAATGACCTGAACTAACCCAAGAGATATTCCACGCCATGTAATGTCATGCTCAGACACAAAAACAGGGATAAGGGGGTTTCAGGAGGTTATCCGTCTTTTGCTCAGGAACTGGCAGGGCATTAGGCTACTCATAGGAGGTGGTGAGTGATTGCCTTTGCATCACTTGTTTTGTTTTGCTTGCTTTCTTCTTCTATTTCACCTCTGTGTATTAAGTGAGTTTTTTATCTTGACCCACAAGTTTTCTCACTTTTCCTCTTCTTTTTCTCTTCCTCCATCCCACTGGGAGCTGGGTTTGGGGGAGGAGTGAGTGAGCAGTTGTGTGGTGCCTAGTTGCCTACCGGGGTTAACCCACAACAGTGTTTATAATTAAAAACTTTTCGCTTCATAGCATGCAGCCTTCTGCCACTGGGAAGCGCCTGTGACCAGTGGGCCACACTGTCACTGGCCCTCAGCAACCGTGCAAGTGAGTGTGGACAGGGTATGGCAGCGACCTTCTTCTCTCCAGGGGGTACCATGCCACAGCTGTTTCCGTAATTGCAGCTGTAAAACAGAGGGGGAGGCTGACCACAGGGCTCCAGCCCTTCTGCTGTGCACAGCCGAGGAAAGCCCTGGGTGCACACTTTCAGGGTCAGAGGAGCAGAGTTTTCTTGCCCAGAGCTGAGGAAGGTCGAGAGGAACGCTACATGCTGGAAGCTCAGCTGGTGACTTTTCTAATTATGTCACCAGTGTACCAGTATGCAGTATTTTCCCTCAAACTCCAGCTCCCGGCACCCGGCGATTGCATCAGATTTTAATTTTTTTTCCTTTTTAAAAAGAGAAAGTTTCTAGACCTTAGGGTCACACAGGAAAGCTAGAAAATGTAAGGCTCAAAAAATCCAAAGTCAACCAAGATCAGCCTCTCATTTCTTAATTGCATATTAAGGACTTGATACATGAAAAGTCATCTTGATATTGTTGTGGAAGAAGTGAGGAGGGACAGAGCAATGGCTCCCAAGCACTTTGAGCTAGATATAAAGTTGGACTGACAGTTTGGTTTTTCATTCCCATGCTGTGTCCTTGCTGGAGGACGGTGATAGCATTGATCATCTGGCACTGTGTATAATACAGTGCAAATGTCCTTCCCTCACACCATCAGACACAATGAGGAGGGGAATTCACACTTCCAATTGAAGACTATTGACTAATGAACACGTCTAACTGCACTGTGACCACAGTTAAGCGGGTAAATTCTCTATAAAGCAAACGGACAGAGGCAGGTCCCTTAACTATGTAAGTTGTCTGTTTACCGACACCCATAGTGAGTATATAATATGCAAAAATTTACCAACTGGTGTCTCCCCACTCCCAATTCAAGGGTCACAGCTCTAATGGACTAACAACGATTTCTTGTGTGGAAACAGCTGAGCACAGAATTTGGATCTGATGAAGTTGAGAAAAGAAAAACATAGGCAAACTACATACTACTACTCTTTAAACTCTAATGAGCCAGTCAAGGAACTGCCACAGATTACAATTTTATTAACTAGTAAAGTCCCAGACCTTGACATTGTAAGCGAAGGTAAACAGCAACATATTAAAAACTCACCACTCCGTAATTAACCTTGTTAAAGGTTTTTAATGAAGACTAAAGGGAACAAGACTTTAGAGAACTTATGTAGAGCTTATGGAAGGTTATGGAACTTATGGAAGTCTTATGTGGAGCAGCTGAGGGAACTGGGGTTGTTGAGTCTAGAGAAAAAAAGGCTGAGGGGAGACCTTCTCACTCTCTACAACTACCTGCAAGGAGGTTCTAGAGAGGTGGGGGTCCATCTCATCTCCCAAGTAACGGGCGATAGAATAAGAGGAAATGGCCTCAAGTTGCACCAAGGGAGGTTTCTTCACTGAAAGGGTTGTCAGTCACTGGAACAGGCTGCCCAGGGAAGTGGTGGAGTCACCATCCCTGGAGGTATTTAAAAGGCGTGTAGGTGTGGCACTTAGGGACATGGTTTAGTGATGGACTTGGCAGTGTTAATTTTATGGTTGGACTCAATGATCTTAAAGGTCTTTTCCAACCTAAATGATTCAATTATTTTGAAGTCCCACTGAAAATTATGGGATACTTATGCCATTGATTTCATTAGTGTTGCATGGGAAAAATAATAAAAATGGTCTTGCAGGCTTATGTGAAATTCTTAAGGACAGAGTAACACTATTATTGACATTGTTGTTATTACAGTAAGAATCACACTTGGCACACTTGCTACACATTCATCAAAATGTTCCTAAGAGAAATATGCTCTTAATATTCTTACTCAATGCCTCCAGTTGTGGCTTTCTGTTATGCTCATAACACTGCATTTAGGTATTTCTGCTCTAATGTTGCAAAATAACTTCTGTCTGCTTTCCAGCAATTAAATCAGACCTTGAAAAGGTCGCAGGGTGAAAATAGGAAGTAAAATGAAATAAGCGAACAGTCGTTACAGTTTATATCAAGCTATGGTGGTTTCCTGCTTATAAGGGAGAGCTTGGTTATATCGTTCTGCCTTGATTGTTTCAAAGTTTTTTAGTCAAAGACTTTTGTGTTGGCCGCTGCTCAGATACATCAAGTTCCTTTGCTCCCCGGATTATTCGGAGGGAGAATGATTCAGGGGCTGGAGTCAGCAAACATCACATTTCAAGTAGCACTGACAGGTGGAATAAACACAGCATAGACTGCTTTAACCTTTAAGAGGTCTCTGACATATGTAGATGTTTATGTAGTAAGACAGTACTGAGGGAGATGCACAAAAAAATGGAAATGGAGAGAAATACACAGAGAGCATCAGCGTGCCTGTGGTAACCACACACCTCTGCCTTTCCAAGTTCTCCCAGCTTTGGAAACATTTTGCCAATAGCCAAAATTTCCATTTCCCCCAACACCTGAGCAAAGAGGCAGAGAACAAATGCTCTGCCCATCACCCTTCCTGCTCCGCGGGTCTCGGGGTCTGACCCATGCACAGCACTGGGGATGTCCTACAGGTGTCTTGGGGTCTGCCCTCTCCGCTTTCCCATCGAGGGATGCAGTCTTAGCCATCGCCTAAATATATTCATGACTAACCGCAGCAGAATGGCACAGGCTTCCTCGTACGATCAGGGGAAAAGTCCTCAGCACTGAGGGAAAATCAGTGCCACATCTATGGTGAAGAATCACACACGGCTTGGGCTCCTGTTTGACTCAACTTGGCTTCATGGAGATGACATATTTTGTAGGATAAATCATCATGCAGTTATTTGCAGAATAAAATGATTCATCCTGTGCATTGGAGCTATAATGCAGAAAGCAAGGATGACACTAGAATGAAATATATAACCCTCCTTTTAAAAAAAATTAGAGATTTACTATGTATTATGCAACTCCCGATAAAAAATACTGTTTCTATTACATTTGCTCACTGACTTTGAATTTCTGAATGAGTGCATGCATGCAAGTGGAAGGATCTTTTTTAGGAAATTTAATTAACTTTCTCTCAGAACATGCTAAGCAAAAGCATATGAAACAGGTGTGCTTAAACCAGTGCATTTCCCAGAAAATACTTCTGGATTCTTCTAAGGAAACTAAATGATGCATTTGTAGGAAAAGAAAAAAAAAAGTCACTACTTTTGGCAAGTAGTAATTCTGTCCATGACACTTGTGTACCCTAAAAAAAAAAAAGGGGAAAAAAAAAAGCAGGATTACATCAACTGATACTTTGGAGTTTCTTCACACAAAATATTCATCCACATGGATCATTCAGGTCTGGAGGTCAACATGCTGGTTCTTAGCTGGGACACAGCGCCATCGACAATGTGGGCCACCAGGGTGTCCCCTCCAGGCAGGTCCCATCTACTGCTGGAGACATGAGTGGTAAATGGAAACCCAGCCAGGGAGAGAAGTGTGCCTTTCAGCAGCTCATGCTCCCCAGCAGTCAGGACCAGGAGGACATCATACCTTGACCATGAAGACAGACAAAATTTGTGAGAAAAATCTGTTAAATCTCTTACTCCACAGTGGTTAATACCAGACAGATACAGCGAAGAGGGGGCGGGGAAAGGTCAATGGCAGATGTAAAGCAGACACCACTAAATGCACAAATTGCTTGGATTCAAAGTACTTAACAGCTGTAACAAATCTTGGATGTCCTGTATTGGATAAAACAGGGTTCAGGGGCTGGATTGCAATACCCATTCAGATGTAAGGACTGAAAGCCTGCGGACCTGTCTATCTCTTATTTCACTTGAACCAGGTTGCTTCCCATCTCTCCTACAACCGCGCGTGAGCACTCAGGCTTTTACACTTGCTGTCAGATCACATTTACATGTTCTGTGAGCACCTATGGGTAAAATAGGGGATGAAAAGATGGCTTTATGCACTTTATTTGTAATTTCTTTGAATTCAAACGTAAGCTGGGTAAAGTGATTCAATAAAATACGCAGCACCTTTCTCGTCCTTCCCTAAAACTGGAATTTAGGCCTACCTGAAATCAAGTTTGTAAAATTGAGGACTCCAGTCTTTCGTGTGTTTATTTTTCATTTTTTTGTATGTGCAAACTCCTAGCAAATGAGAACTCAGAGTGCCTGACTGTAGGGTTCATGCTGTACATTTGACCTGATAAAAACCACGGAGTCTAAGAAAAGCTGGTATTTCGAAAAACAGTCAGTATGTGCTTCCTTATCTTGCCAGGAAAATGAAGGTTACACTGTTACCCTTACCTTTATGCCTCTATTGCTATGTGTCAGCTTGGTCAAAACAGAGGCTTTCATAAAAGTCCCACACAGGATTTTTAGGACAACTAGTCCATGCCCAAGGTATATAAATGCTGAACATATGTCTTACTAACAAGGACCTCAAAATCCAATAAAAATCATTCCAGGGAGCTGCATTAATGCTGAAAAACAAACCTGTCAGCTTAGACTTTCAGCAGTACTTGCAATCCTCTGCGTTGGAAATGACCTCTTAGATTTCCACGAAGGAACCTGATCCAGTTGGTCCTGCTTTAGACGACCTGCAGAGAACCCTTCCAACCTAAATTATTTTATGAGTCCACAAAAAGTTAATCAAGCGTGCAAAGGGTGCTCTCAGAGGGATGCTGCCATGCTTTTGAGTGTGTGATAGTACATCTGAGCTGCCTTTCGCTCACCTACTTTCCTTCCTCCCCCCCAGCTGGAGCCAAGATCAGTCACAGCCGCAATAACTGGCACTCTGGCAAGTGTTAGTTGTAACATCCATTCCAGAGCAATTATTAGGCAGTGGCATTTAGAGAAGCCATAAGATTTCTCTGCTGTATGTCAGCAGCTACACCCAGTACCCCACAGTGGAAAGACAGTTTTAATATTCCTCGGTGCACATTTCAAGTTCATACCCTTCTTCTAATGCTCTTCACAGATAGCGTGAAATTCTCTAGCTGGCTCCATGCTAAGGTCTGGAGAGTCTAAATTCTTCTGATTAGAAGTGAGGATCACTTCATCTCTCAAACATTTCTGCTTTGCTGACTCCCCTCCCTCCCCAAAGAAGCAAAATCCTATTATCACTTTGTAAATTGCATTGGCAGGGTGGGTGCAAGGTTTTTTGTTGCCATGAGCAGATAAAAATTACATCCGTCCATTCTTATCTTTCCTAAGGTAAATTATGCATGTGTAATAGTAAGATATGTGATAGTTGTCCCCTGATTTCTGCCAGGCATGAGCAGCCAAAATATTATAGGTCTTAGATACAAGTACAACCTCTTTTGTTTTGGACTGGCTCCAACTTTGTTAGGCAAACTCCTTCCCTGCAAGTGAAAACACACTGAGTCAGAAGTGGGATTGGCAAACCTTCATTCCACAGATCTCTGGCCGTTTTGTGTTCTTTGTTTTTTCATAAAATCATATTTAAATGAAAAACCAGCTTCCCTCCAAGTCTTGCTTTCAGCACAGTGATCAAGGCCCCATTTTTCCACCAAAATAAAGCAAGATAAACCTATGATCAAAACCATGTCCTCTTGGCTTTCCATTTCTTATGGTCTCTTTTCTTTTTCGCTCTGAGAGATACAATTTTATACATCCTCATCTTTCTGTATCGCTCCCATTATTGTCTCTTATCATTTTGGAGCTTGCAATTAGCTTTTCCAAGCTGCACCCCAGCAAAATGCAATGAATCCAGTTTAATTGATGGGATCAGAAACAAGATGGAAAATGGAAACATTTTACGTTAAGAATCTCAGGGTCTGTGGGAACCTGCCTCATGAGTTTTGAAAACCTTTAATTTTTCAGGAATTGAGAAAAAAAAGGATTTAACCACCAGTAGTTAGAATCAGAACATATCACCTTTCAGCTAAAGCCTGACACTGCTTCTACTGTATCTTGATTTTTAAGACTATTAGAGTTGATCCTTTCACAGGGCTCAAAGTCTTGGTCAGAATTTGCTCAAGCTGGGGGAGTTCAGATCTACAATTGAGAAAGACCAGCTATGATTCAAGGTAAACTGTCCCAAGCTGGACCCTTATATTTTCCCTTCAACTCCTTCCCAACCGTTATTAAAGTTCCCATTTTAGGTGAAGCAGTGCTTGTGGAGATTAATCGCTCTTAATTAACAAGTGCTAGAAATTCCTAAGTCTAGAAGAAACAGACTAGAGTTTCACAAACCGAATAGAGTTTGATTTCCAAACTAATGCTTTCTGTTTAAAGATTTGAGGTCTTACACTGTGAATATAAAAACACGTCATTGCAACAGCTCCGAGCTTGTTTCCTGTGTGAATAAAACCGAATAGCAAACATAGATTTGCAGTGGAAAATTACAACTATGCACATGATCACCTTTCAGCTCTTGAGTTGAAAAGTTAGAGGAGAATTAACTTTTTCTTAGCATCCTTTAAGGCATATTTTGTGGCATGGGATTGAGCAGCTGATGATAGGCTGCCTCTCTCCTCAGTCTCTTAACAGCACTTTGCTTCCAATAGGCACAGTGCCTTTGGAGCCAGAGCAAGAACAGCTCTCGCTGAGAATAAAGCTGTAAAGCTGCAGAGCTCACCAACACCAGACTATCTATAAAGACCAAACCCAAAAGCTCTGTGTTCAGGGAGCAAAAAAGGGCTGTGAGTGTATATCTGACACATGCCTACGGGTGCAAAGAACTAAGGAAAACTCCTTTTGTCCTCTTTTTCCAAGTGTTGCCCACGACAGTTGAGCAGGTATCTTTGAGCATTGATTTTGGCTGAAATATTTTGCTTTCTTCTATATATTACTTTTATTGCTACATTTATTTTCCTCTTGTGAAATTTATCAACCTGAAAAAGGTGCTCTTTGCACCTTTAAATGTACCTGTATTCCATGCTTCCCACAGACTTTTGCACTGCTCCTACATTTTTTCACATGTACATTTTTGTGTATGCTTGTAATTTTGAAGCTGTTCCTGCACCAAGGCATCCCTTTTCTGCTCACTCCCCATGCAGCCCTCTCAATTAACTCCTGTCATTCCACAAGTGGAAAGTTTTCTATAATAAATAGTAGCCAGCATTGACTAGATCAGAAGCTCCTCCAGTACAGATGCAGGGCTTGTCTCCAGTGGTGAACTAAGCCTCTTGGCTCCCTGCCCTCAGTCCTTCGGCTATTGCTCCAACCTGGGGCAAGGGCTGTTGTGGAGTTTAATCAGAAACATGGGGGCAGGCTGCTGTGTATCTCAGCTGCTTCCTTCCTGAGCTGTCAAACTAAGAAGAACCCTTAAGCAGACAACCTCCTGTTAGTTACAGTGAAGAATTTGTCTTGGTAAGAGACTGGGAGCCTGCAGAGACTTAATTTCCATTCTGAGGAAATATTGCAGCAATGCACATCTAAAAGCTCTGAGCATTTCTTACATTTGGCAATACAATGGCTGAATTTACAGCCCTCAAATAGACAAGATTCCCATTAGCCTCATCAGAATTTTTGCCAATAGAGGATGCCCAAATACAACTATCCAAGTATACTTGCAGGAGATTTTCTTGAGAGTTTATTGACTATGTTTAAGGAAGATGGGGAGAAATGGTACTTTAATGAGTAGTCAGAATCAACACATGGTTATAAGTAACAATGAACAAAGTAGACTTTAAGAATATCTAATGTCAATCATTTTGACATTAAAGAAAATTTTATATATGTTGGTGACACCATATAATAATTTGATTAAACGGAGAGAGAATTGCACTGCGTATTTCTGACTGGATAAAAATAGGCAGATTAAATCTCTTAAACTTTGCCAGTGCAGAGACTGTCTGGTGTAAATTTACACGTTGTGTCAACTAAATTGAGTTAAAGCAGCTGTAAACGCTGGGAGCAAGTTCTATGCTAATCCCCCCAAAATTGAAAAACTCTCCAGAAGCTTCTCTGAACTGGATATGGTTGGGTTTGTGTCTGAGCATTGTGCAATTTAAACTTTCAACATTTCAAAAAAATTTGCAATCAAACACAGCAGTAAAAAATATGCAGTCATCCTCTGAACGAAGATGTTTCTATTACAGTTCTGACACATCAGGCATGAATTCACGGTATTACAAAAAAAATGCTAATCATAGAATCATAGCATAGTTTGGGTTGGAAGGGACCTTTAAAGGTCATCTAGTCCAACCCCCCAGAAATGAGCTTGTACATCTTCAACTAGATCAGGTTGCTTAGAGCCCTGTTCAACCTGATCTTGATTGTTTCCAAGGATGGGGCATCTACCACCTCTCTGAGCAACGTGGGCCAGTGTTTCACCACCCTCATTGTAAAAAGTTTCTTCTTCTAGTAACAGTAGATTCTAGTAAAAGAATCTACCTTCTTTTACTTTAAAACCATTACTGCTTGCCCTATCACAACAGGCCCTGGTAAAAAGTTTGTCCCCATCCTTCCTGTAGGCCCCTTTAAGTACCGAAAGGCTGCAATAAGGTCTCCCTGGAGCTTTCTCTTCTCCAGGTTGAACAACCCCAACTCTCTCAGCCTGTTCTCATAGGAGAGGTGCTCCAGCCCTCTGATCATTTTTGTGGCTGTCCTCTGGACCTGCTCCAACAGGTCCATGTCCTTCTTACATGGGGGGGACCCAGAGCTGGACACTGTACTCCAGGTGGGGTCTTACCAGAGCGGAGTACAGGGGCAGAATCACCTCCCTCGACCTGCTGGCCATGCTTCTTTTGATGCAGCCCAGGATATGGTTGTCCTTCTGGACTATGAGTGCACATTGCCAGCTTGTGTCCAGCTTTTTATCCACCAGTACTACTGAGTGTTTCTTGTCAGGGCTGCTCCCAATCCCTTCATCCCCCAGCCTGTATTGATACTGGGAGCTGCCCAGACCAGGTGCAGGACCCTGCACTTGGCCTTATTGAATGTCATGAGGTTCACAGGGACCCACTTCTCAAGCCTGTCCAGGTCCCTCTGGATGGCATCCTGTCCCTAAGCTGTGTCAACTGCACCTCTCAGCTTGGTGTTATCCACAAACTTGCTGAGGATGCACTTGATCCCACTATGTCATTGACTAAGATATTGAACAGTACTGGTCCCAATACAGACCCCCTAAGGGACACCACTCATCACTGATCTCTATTTGGACCTTGAGCCATTGAAGCTAATCTCTTCAGCTATTAAGGATAAACAATCCTTCCATTATAAATTCATTCCAGTTACCTTGTCCAGCTTTTTTGAAGTTATGTCAATCTCATAAAATTGATCATAATTCTAGAATTTTTCTGGTCCACATAAAAACAAATTAAAACATACTTCTTAGAGATTCAGGTTGAAAGACGACAAAGTAGAATAATTCACTCCTTTCCTGCATCTCATGGAAATCCTTTCATTACAACACAGCACAGGTTCTCTGCTTGACACAGAGTTGGGACTGTGTTCTCACAATCCGCAGGTCTCCTCAGATCCATGTGTAGCAAAGGAGTCACAAAACAGGGCATATAACATTGGCCAGGAATCCACAAAAATTCAAAAACCTGAAAGAAAAACCCTCAGAAAGAGAATTCCAAAATAAAAATAAGAATGTCTGGAAGGGTCTTTTTTCTTCTAAATTGTCTCTTTTTATAGAAAGTTTGTAAGCATTCAGCTGCTTGTAACCTAATCACTTGGTGTGAAAGTGAAGTTCAAGACATGTCAATATAGACCATATGTGCAGCATTATTCAGTGCTCAGCCACTTTGGGTAGATTATGGCAGATTAGAAGCCAGCTAGTTACATTCCAGATATAAAGAGAATAAAAACCTATAATTCATAATTTAAGGCAGTTTAATTATAAGAAACTAAATGAATACACAGTCTGCCTTGTCAGAGTATTTTTTACAAGGGAAGCCCTTCTGGAGGAACCTTCTGACTGATGACAGCTCAGAAAGCTTCCCAGAAAATACGATATTATGAAATCTTGCTGTATTTGGACTATGTTACTCAAACTTTCAGCCAGAATTACAGTTTCTCGCCCTCCCAATAAAGCAGCAGAAAAGTCAGGAGCTCCACCATTATTTTATGCAGCTGAACTTGGTAACTCTGCAATTGTCATCCAGTAATATGGAGAACCTCCTGGTTTAGCCCAGGTGCAAACACTGACATGGCCCAGAGTACCAGGTGATCCTATCTTGATTCCCAGTACCAAAAACTTGGATGAATAAACAAAGATAAATGCCTGAGGAACCTTTGAGACTCACAAGTTTTCAGATGTGAAGGCACCCAACAGTCTCCTACACTTGGAAAAGGAGCAAACCCTCTTTCAACACTGTGAGCAATGCATACAACCAAATAGTAAGTCAATTAGCAAATTTGATATTGCTGGAATATAGAAAAAAACTTGGGACAAAACATCAGCTCTGAAGAGCTGAGATGCTGAATGATTATGAAGTACATCAGTATTGAGAGTAGTTTTCTGTACAAGACATTCTTGTCCACCAGGGTTTTATTCAGAGAAGAAATAAAATCAAGATAAGCAGTATTTCATCACTTTGTTTGTCAGCCTTGAGTCCATTACCACAGCAAATTGGAAGATGGAATGTCAAATAACACTAACAATTACTAGTGAAAAATGAGAGTGGAATTGCAGACAAATAATCTATGATGGCTGAAGTTTTTTTTATGTATAACAATCAGTCAGTTAGATATGCCTCATTCCCTCTGTAGCTGTTATAGGGGCCATAACTGTCATCCCTACCTTAGTTTTGCTGCACTCACTCCTGAACTCCCTTCCTGGCTTAAATAAGCATTAGGCATCTATCTGAGGTAGTGGAAAGACAATACAGAGCCTTTGGATAGTGGAAGAAGAGCACGTACTGACGATATGAAGGGATTTGCCACCTGAAGCTGCAGTAAAGACCTTTAATGAAATGATTTTGCAGAAAGAGAAAGATTCAATAGTTAAAAAATTTTAACTTACATGTGCATATAAGAATAATAAACTTACCATGAGAAATCAGAAATAAAGATTCAGCTATAAAGCCCAGATCAGGAAGCCTTCCTCCAGGTTAGTAGGATGTACTGACCTATAAATTTGTAGCATTTTCCCAAGCACTCTCTAACAGACACTGCCAGAAAGAGAGAGTACTCTGGGAGCCTATGGCTCCTTCCAAATCGTCTTTGCTAATATTTTTGACAAGGAGAAACATACAGAGACCCAGTGAGACCAGAGCCCCACAGGGATCTTTCCACAGTGCTCAGAGGCCTTCAGTTCATGAATTTTCCTCCTGGTCTTAAGAGGTGCAAAGACTGTCACCTTGGCAAGTCACAGAGGGTTTTCAGTAGGTGACAACCACTTTCACGTTCTGGCTAGGCTAGGTGAGAACATGGCCGCTGCTGGATCCTGATGGGAAGAAGTGAACTGAGACACAGAAGGTGATCAATGCCTCTGCCTATGAGGCTGGCTTGAGTATCTCTCTCTCTTTTTCATTTTCCATTTAAAAATCCCGATGTTCCTAATGTCCATAAACCCCCTATATTAAAATAATAATTTAACCACCACAGTATTTTTGTAGCAGTGCATGCCAAGCAATAATTTTGTTTTACATTAAAAAGGACTCCTTTTATTAGCTGTATATCCTTGTCTTAGCTGTTGCCTTTCATTTGGATTGATTGCCTTTTTGTCCTCACTAGTGCAAGTAGTGAGATGAGGTTCCTGACTGAGTGAACGCTGGTTACCAAATGTTTTGTTCATGTTAGTGGATAGTGGATGCAAGGAGCCTGCCAGGACCATACCAAGGGACCTCAGAGTTAAAGAAAATAAGGTCCAGTAGACCAAATACAGCAGTAGTATCTCCTAAGTTACAATATAAGAAATGGGCATGAAAAAAAACCCATCACACTTCAAGGCCCCAAGGTCACCAGATCCAGACTACCATCAGGCAAGAAATTAGAGGAACTAATATAAGCTGTAGGACAAAGGGTGAGGGTGACTTTTGTAAAAGTAACCTCTGCAGTATTACATACTACTCATTCAGAGCAAAAGAGGGACAGGACAGAATAGGGACTTCACTAAATGACTGAAGAGCTAATATAAAGAAAAAAGAAGGAAGCTTTTCCTTTTGTGATGTGCAAATGTCATTTTGAGGTACAAAAAGCCTACCCAGATGGGACAGATTTCATCCAAACAGTGATTTTGTGTAAACAATAAGCTCCTGAGAAAGAGCTCTTAGGGGAACATAACTACACAGAGGGAAAGAAGAGTGAAAAGCATGAGGATCTGGCTGGAGAAAAAAACAAAAGGGATGGCTGTGCTTGCAAATGATGTGAACTATCTCAGAAATTAAATTTGTGATTTGAGACTTCTAATAAAGGAATAAGAACCAAAACTTCCTGAAGAAGGTCATTAAAGGCCTAATGCCCAAATGTAAGAGGTTTAGCAAAAGAAAAAAGAAGGCCAGGAATAGCTATATAAAGAGAAAATGGCAACAGGATAGCATGCCTGAAAATGTACCCATGAAATCATGAAGGCATGCATATTAAAGTGTTTGTAAAGGTTGTGAAGGATTTGTAACACAGTCCCCTGTGGTGGAGGCCATCCGACTGAGTTAAAGCCGGGCAGCACACCACCACATGGTCTGCCATTCTCTGATTTTTGAATTGAGGAGACGATGGTGTTGTCACATCATCACTTATAATTAATTTCATAAGACATTTTCTTAACTTTATGAACCTGGGAAGTTTACAGTTCTCTTCAGAACCTTCTCTTCTGATGACCAATCTACAGTCCATGGGAAATAACTAGTGTTATTAACTAGAGGATAATTCCTCTAGTCTGTCCCCAGATACCATTTTTCATGGGAGCACTCTTGTCCCATGAGAGAGGCAGACCAGGCTCCTGGGAGCAGAGAGAACCTGTGAGCCCAGATCAGGGTACTACTGAGAGAGTTACCCATCTCCTTCCCTGAGGGGCCAGGGGGTGGGTGATGCCAAAAGGGCCTTCGGGGAAGAAGGGAGTGAACCACAAGCCAGATGAATTGCCTGGATTAAATAAGCATTAGGCATCTGTCTGAGGGTAGTGGAAAGACAACACTGTGTCACCACCCTCCCAGTGTCACCACCCACCACTGGGTGGGTGAGGGCCCAGCCACCCTCACCCCAGGGAACGTGCATGGAGCAGACACCGTTTTTTCTGGCACAATACATCTCATGCCTTCAGGAAACAGCAGGCAGATGGGCAGCGTAGCCTCCTTTGACAGAGCGTAGACACAAGGGTGAGCAGCTGCGGTCACCCTATAGGCTACAAGGAATGTTCACAGATGATTTTTTTTTTCTCTAACTGAAAGTGTTCAATATTAATGGGGAATGAGGACAAAGAGGGTTGCACAGGCAGCAAAACGCCAGCTACTACGCTTCGCAGTCTTAAATTTTATTTGAGATATCTTTATTGAGACACTGAGAGTTCACTGGCAGCCACTTTGCTAGGAAGTTGTCATTAGCTGAACTAATAGCCCTGAGGGATTGATTTCAACTATCAGACACAGAGGGAAAGTGGAGGACGTTGCAGAGGCTCAGCATCCCTAAAAGAAGCACATGTATCTCTGTGGATACAGCACATAAGATGTGCTATCGTTGTACATTAGAAATATGAAAGTGTCTGCAAAAGCCCCGTAATGTCTCCTCCCCTGGTCTTGCAGACACCACAACTGGCTTGCAGCTGGAAAAGGCACCTTGTAGTTTTGGTTGCTCAGACTGGGCCAAGCTGCAAACAAGTTTCCCTTAGAGCTCAACTAGTTTTCTCTGTCTTTGTAACCGTCTCTTTAAGCAATGCAAACCCAACTGAAACAGAGAAGACGCAGTCCTAAGAGAGCAGCGTGCTTTTTCCTCTGTCTGACAGCCTGGAGAAGAAGAAGCATGCTTCAGTTTGTTTTACAGTTAAGTTTTAGCAAGTTATTAGATGCTGACTTTTGCACTGAACTTCTCAGCCAATAACCTCAGCTAAGAACATTACCAAGAAAAACTGTCATAAGGAGACAGAGAGAGGTGCATAAGATTCAGGGACCATAGGATATAACTGAAATAAAAGTGTATTTACAAGAAGAGATAATTTTCATGTTCATCCTGTCTTGTGAATGCCTCCAGCAACTCAATTTTCCTGTGATATCACAGACTATGCAGACATTTTAGGTTTCCAGAAATAAATTTCTGCTCCAAAGACCTTACAGTACAAACATTTTCCACAGTGGATTCTGAATCAAGCTCAGAGTTGGCTGGATGGCAAAGTCCTCAAATGCACAATATATGCACACATCCCATAAAACAGAACCAGCCACTCTGAAAAAATCTTGTACTTCTTTTATTCAGCATGTGTGACTCCTCCTCTTCCCTGTAATGAACTATGAACTCAGTACCAGACCATGATGCTGCACTAGGCCTTCCAATGCCTGTGATCCCTTGAAAAAAAAAAACAGGAGGAACAACTCTACACATACACACAATATTAATAAGGTGGTTGTTTTTTCCTTCTTCAGATCAGCCACCTCTTTCTTCCCTTCTTATCATCACTTGTCATCAGGACCTATTCTACTGCATGTCCCCTACATGTCTTCTGCTGGCCACTTACCTTCCTGGTTCCTCAGGAATCTGCACTGAGTAAAAGTAACAGAGAAGAAAAGCAATTTCTAAAAGCTGGTAATCCAGCTACTCATCATGTGGCCTGCTCATTGTCAAGAAGGAGAATTAAGGGTGTCATGTTGAAGCCTCTGTGGCATATTAAATATGGCTGTTTCAGTAAGGCAGCAACACGAGGCAAACAGCAACATTTCAGAAGGTTTCATTTAAGAATATTTTCTCACAAGAGCAGTATATATTTTATTAATAAGATTACATGGGAAATTTAATTATCCTATAAAGTTACCGAGCAAAGTTTCGAGACTGAATTCATAAATTATGGAGCCAAAAGAAAACATTGCAATGTTTAATTTACCAACTACATGAAAGAACCGTAACACTTTGTTGAATGAAACCTGTCTGAACAAAAGTATTGGTACTAGAAAGCAAGTGAAATCTTGATCTTAGAGATTTCTGCAGTGGAAACTTTATCACGGCTCTTACTAAATTGCACCTGTGGCTAGTTACTTTTATTTCTTTACTGTTGTTGTAAAACCTACAGAAATATTATGATAGACTACATATAGCTGCACTGAAATGCACGGTACCTGCTTGCACCCATATGTATCAACTTTCTCCCCTAACAGTGCCCCATTTCTTTATATTACTTTTATAAAGTCCTTTCACCTCCCCCCTGATTCAAGCTTCTAACAGTTTGGGTTTATTTTTATAGTTGGCAAAGCCTTCTGTTCCCACTGTCGGAATGTGGCTTTTGAAGCATCCAGTGAAATGTTCTGCAACCGCCCTCAGTCATAATTCATCAGTTTGTTGATAGTCTTTTCCCCAGCTGATTTACCTCCTAATTGTTTTCCTTTCTGTGGAACAGAATGTTTTAAAACGTCAAGTATCTATTTTAGTCCATTGATCTTAGTTCTGTTGTTTTGCTTGCAAATGTAATTAAGTAAAAATCATTTGTACCTAAGCAACCCTGCCTTTCAGGTTTGTGATCTGCTTCTCTTAATCTTTCAAAATTATGTTTAAGTTAGAGTTCCCCAAGCTTAGATGCTAAAACTAAAGAACTTTTAGTTTCTTTCAGCACAAGAACTCCAACATATCTGACACAGCATCCCACCACACATGTTAGTGCAGCTTTTTCCCCACTGCAAGAGCAGAGGTTAGTTGTCCTGCACACTGTCTTGGCTTGGTGGTCTGTTGCAGATACTGCCAAATTGTGGTTGGTCTGGCAACTCATAAGTGAACTTGTCTCCTTTACATAGTCCACTCACCAAAACTGCCGTGTTTTTTTTTTGAATTTTCAGGCACACAGACTTTCCTATCAGCCTTTATAAATGGCCAGATGATTAATAAATTCTTACAAAGAAATAGCTTCAAATTCTTCCTATTTTTCATTTAATCTCCCAGTTATTGGCATAAAACTAATCAAAAATATTTTCTTTATGTCTCTTGATGCTTTGTTTCATGTCATTCTCAACATCTTTTGATATTATGCTGAGTTCTCATTTTAATCCATTTTGTTATTAGTTTAACGTCCTCTGGTAACAGCCTTCTTCCCCAGAAAACTGGCTGCTCTTCTGCTAGTGAGGATTGAAATTTTGTGATTCTCCTGTCTCCTTAGTAAGAGAATCAGTGATCCAGAACAACAAAAACCTACCCCTCTTACCAAGCGAGCTGCTCATTTCCAGAATGCTCTTTCTTTACATTGGTTTCCCCTCTTCAGAAGCTTCCTGAGCTCTCTCGGTTATATCTCCATACACCAATGTCAATACCCACCATCACCATCAGATCTGTGGCCTCCCATAGCCAGAAGTCTATCCAACTCTCGACTCGCATTTCCCATTATCATTCTGGAAAGTGCACAGTACTGTTTACTTGTTCCTTGAAAATATTTCCCCGCCCTTTTTGGCACAGAATTCCTAAGAGGAGCATCTTTTCTCTTTAGCCTGCTGGAGATCTCCATTTAGACACACTCAATTGCATTGCAGGCTGGGCTGCCAGCCAGCCACAGGTATGTCATCTCATAGCTGTCTAGTTCAGTCAACCAGCTGCGTCTTCAGAATTGTTTTCTGCTGTTTTCGTATTAGGGATACAAAAATAACAGAGGTACTTCAAATTGTCTTCCTCCTGTTCTTTTGCCTCTTTGTCTGGGTGAACTCAACAAGCTATAAAGGAGGGTTGTACACCACATGGCTTCATTGGCTGAGTTTTGATGCGAATTTCCTTAGGATTCCTCTGTAGCCATAGGAAAAAGAGAAATCCCTTCAGGGATGCAGGCACCTAAATAACAATCCTTAGGAGGGCGATTCTTAGGAGCAGCACTTTCTATCTGCATTGGCTACAGACAGACCAAAGGAAAGTGTCTTCACAACACATCCAGCTACTCGGAGTGCTTAGCGTTGGGAGATCTGGATATCTCTGTTTCACGACTGCTATCATCTGCCTTGAGCCATGTTGCGGGCTTGCTTGACACACTGACACATTCGCTTGAATTGACCAGTAGAAATTTCCTTGTTTGAGTTTTGCCACTGGAAAACTAGTATGCCCTCCATCTCCTTATTCAGGAACTCTTTAGTCGTTACAACATGTGGTATCTGCATTTGTCCTTCTGATCTTTTCTTCCAGTACAACTACTGGCTTATATTCTGGATAGAGTAAGTCCTTGCTGACTTCATGCAGGAAAAAAAACCAGTTGTGGACACAGTCACTGCCCCATCTCAAATTATTGTGTACAGAGGAATATGTGTGTCATCTGAAGCAAAGTATATATGCCGTCTTAAAGTATTTTCTAAATAACCCAAGCACCCCAAGTAATCAGTGATTTGCTGTTCCTGCTGCCCTGCCCCACCACTCTGTTGGCAGGAGGTGACTATCCCCTCCAGTGCAGGGGGTGACCTCTATCTCCAAGGTCTCAGCCACACAAACTCAGACATGCAAAAGTATCTGCCTGCCACGAGCCTAATCATGGGAAGAATAAAATGGAGGGAGTGAAAGCACCTCCACAAGCCTACACTGGGGAGCCATTGTAATCATTTGCAGTGCCCCCCTCCCAGAAGTGCCTCGGACTGAAATGATCATTTTTATAAAGAACCCAACCTATTAACGGAGCTAACTAAAGCCATGGACATAAATCTGTGGTAGCACATCTCACTTACGCCTGAGAAATCTTTATGCAAAGTAGCTAATAACAATAACGATAGTAATAAGTGTGACTGAAACTGCAGGGGTACCAAGGATCCACAGTTTTCAACCCGTCAATTGACACCAGTCCTCCACCAAAATAAGACCAGGCCACTTATCTCCAATGACATTGGCTCCATCTGAAATTGCAAACAATGAAGCCTACTGGAGAAATCAAGTGAAGCAGGTTCAATGCCTACTTTCAGTCACCACATTTGATAGCCCCACAAATCTGTGTAATAACATTTTTGACCATAAAATATACTACCCTATTTTAACACTCAACATGTTTATGCTTGAAGCTGCCTCTTGAATTCCCAGAGAGACATTAGAAGAAAATTAAAAAGCACAGCCAAAAATATAACCATAGTCAACCCCCACTCATAAAGTTTAATTGGAAAGCAGATATTAAGTATGTATCTTTATTACGTTTTGAAACAATGAATAATATATGTTGTTGGCTAAAGACTGAGCTCTGAAGAGTGAGTACATTGGTTTATTATACAAACACAAATGAAAGTGCACTGTATTATCAATTAATATGGGCACTACTTTCTGTGAAATAAATAAATAAATCCACCAGCCTCAGCTGGTGATTTACATACTCAAGTACCTTTAATCACAAGCGTAAAAGCAAGGGTGGGAAGAACAGTAGCCAAAGCTGTTGCCAGGACAACTTATCCCTGGATTTAGCATTATCATGAAGGGAAAACCTACAAGGAATTTAATTAACCAATACCTCAACCTTCCAGCCTGCCAAGCCCTCCCTGCTCCTTTTCAACTCCAAATCCCTCAGGAATGGCTACACTACTGGTGGCTGCACCAGCTCAACAGAGAAGCAGTGTGGAATATGTCCACATGATTTCTTACAAGCTGGCATGAGCCTTCTCTGCCTCCAAGACTGCAGCAGGAGACCTGAGCCAGCCCTCACTCCAAAACTGGCTGTCAGCCTGGAGCCAAGCCCCAGCTAACATAGCCTTTCCTTTTAACGGCATATATTAACCTGAGTTTTGCATGGCACTGATGTGGTCATGCTGCCCCTGGTGAGCTGAGTGAGCAGGCAGAGCTCGCGTGCATCTGTCACTCTCTGCAGCGTAGATTTAATCTTCGACATAATCACTGCCGGTGAGGTTAAGGAGAAAACCAATCTATCAGACACATTTGGCTCACGTAGTTGTGTTGGATGGTAGACAAAGGTGTGACAAAATACAGAGGACCTCCCCGCACTGCAGCTGCTCCCTGCTCCTACAGACTCCTCATGCATCCTGCACTTGGATGGGAGATGGCAGAATTTCTTCCATCATTTCAGAATAACCTTACAACCTTCCTCAAGACTTGCAGTGCCGTGGTGGGTTGATCCTGACTGGATGCCAGTTGCCCACCAAAGCTGCTCTATCACTCTCCTCCTCAGCTGGACAGGGGAAAGAAAATATAACAAAAGGTTTGCTCGTGGGTCGAGATGAGGACAGGGAAAGATCACTCACCAATTACCATCACGGGCAAAACCAGACTCAACTTGGGGAAATTAGTTTAATATATTGCCAATCAAAACAGATTAGGATAATGAGAAATAAATAATAAATCTTAAAACACCTTCCCCCCACCCCTCCCTTTTTTCCCTAAGTCAAGTCTGTTTTGCCTGTGACGGTAACTGGTGAGCGATCTCTCCCTGTCCTTATCTCGACCCACGAGCCTTTTGTTATATTTTCTTTCCCCTGTCCAGCTGAGGAGGGGAGTGACAAAGCAGCTTTGGTGAGCACTTGGTGTCCAGCCAGGGTCAACCTATCAAACACTTGAAAGTAAGAGAAAGCTTTTTTAATGTGAGAGTGGTCAAATACTGGAGCAGGTTGGTCAGAAATGTTCTGGACTCCACATCCTTGGATATTCTTACAACGTAACTGGACATCGCTTTGAGCAATCTGCTCTAATTACCCCTACTTTGAGTTAGCCAATAGCTAACCATCTGGAGCATTGTTTTGCCACCACCAGAGCTGATGCTGCAAAGCAGTCATTCTTTTCTTTTTACTTCTTGCTGAAAAAAAAGAAATGAATAATTGTTTGTTGGCAAATGACACCATTTTTATTTCTCTGGGTTTTTTCATTTCTCCCAGTCATTGTTTTCGTCAATGTTAGCCTGTTTGTTCTGTATGAAGACAATGGATTAGATTTTTATGGTTTGGGGGCCTTTTTTTTAGAATCTTCATTAGCAATTATTAATGAAAGTTTTAAACTGTGGTGGAAGAAGAAGCCAAGTTGTTTAGGTTGAGGTTGAAAAAGTAGATTTAAGAACACGAACATTAAAGCAGCACCCAAGGAAGTTTAGAATTTCATGAATACCATCAAGCAATAAATCAATATATGGGGGAGAAAGAAACAACAGAGGCTTGCATGACTCACACAAGAAGAGAATAAAAGAAACATAGCAAGACTTTCAACGCTTGACTTTCATTCTACTTTACTGAGGTTCTTCTTACAGTCATGCTGACAATATATATTTTTTTAGTCTCTCATTCTTCACTTTCATTTCAGGAGAAGCTCAAGAGGTGAAAGCATGGAATAGATATTCTGTATTACTTTGTCATGTCTAAACAAAAATACTGGCACATCAGCACTTCTTGTACTGATGCATTATCAAAATGGATTTTTTTACATGCCTAAGTGCTGATTAATGGTCTAATCCTTGTCTTTCTCATGCCATAACTGGCAAAGATAAGGACTGAAATCTTTTAACATCATGTGTGAGGAAAGCTTCAGTCAAAAATCTTTTAATTATGTTTCTTTGTACTAACAGAGAAGCCAAGGATTTCAAATTGGGATAGTGACATCAGAGCTTGTGCAATGCAGGTATTATAAATACACCATTCACAAAACTACCGTTCAGCCTTCAGGCAGCTTATGGGAAAACATGAAGTGTTTGATTGAAAAAAAAATTCTTTAGGCACCTTCAGACTATAGTGTAACCCATGTTTCTGGACTCCCTCTCCCGCTGATGAGTGGTGGCACTGAAGCATTTTCATGCTTGGCCATCATTAACAATAGACATGTTCTTCCTCCAACATGCTAAAAGAGTTTATCTTCATTATCTTCAAGGAGAGCACTCACCCAAGAGCGGGTTAAATTATGCTTGACTCCAAAAATGCAAAATCCAGGTGACGTCAAGAGCACACGGGGCCATTTTCTCCCATATCTTCAATGCCTCTGCTCAAGAGCAATTGCAAAGATGTAGCTGTGAGGTGCTGTTTACATCCTCACACACTGATGCAAGTGACCTTGGAAGTGTCCTCTCCAGAGAACTTCATGTTTAACACAGTCACAGTTATTCTCTCTTCCCCTTCATATGTCATGATGTATATGTTTACAACTTTGTTGAAAGTCCATAGAGTGATTTAGTGATTGATTGTGAGATGCACAGAATGGAGGTACACAGGTTGACTTAAGAATCCTGTGTATTTTTAAAAGTTACGTATAATGTCTCCCTCCCTGTCCTCTGTGTAGGGACCAGCGTAACCTGGCATCCAGGCTGGCTCAAATCCTGCATGTTCTTGTGCATCTGTTTAACTTCACAGGTCCTACTGCCTTCAGATAAGGAATCCCAGGGCAAGGATCATCTGGGGAATTAATGATAGCAAAGGAAGGTAATATCATAGAGGCAGCATAAGAGTTTCTCATAATCAAAAGAGTGGGAATGAATGCAAACACAAGTCTTTGTGGAAGCTGTGGAAGTGCTCTTTGCGCCTATGAGGGAGATGGAGAAAATTTGCATTTCATTTGAGAGGAAGAGGTAAAAGTGCATACAATTCCGGCATTAGGATACTCAGTAATAAGGGGAAAGACCCAAGCCGAGGCTACTGGAAGGAAACATTCAGGGTGTATTTGCACATGCCCCCGCTGATGAGATCATCTCACATTGGGTTCAGGAGAATGGGCAATGCCTCAGAGTAGTGTGTCCTGTACCAGTCCCTTCCTGCTTACAGAGCTGCCTAGCTCAGAAAGCATGCAGAGAAATGTATGTTAGCATCTCTCTGTATACTAAGAGGCTTTGGATGTAGGATAGGATGAAGGCAGTGCCCAGTCTTGATATCCCTACATGGAGGTAATTGTACCTCCTTTCACGTTATCTCTGTCAGACCATTCTTTTCTGCAGTCTTTGCCACATCTTGCTGTGCTGTCTTGAAATGTTCCACTTGAGAAGGGGGTTGCTGGATGTATCTAGAAGGTGAAAATACAGAAATAAAAATCCTGGCCCCATGACCACAATCACTCAACAGGAATCACATGGCACAACTGGCGGAGTGGAGGCTACACCAGGGTCTTTGTGTCGTATGCTTGCTTGGATAAAAAGCAGGAGAAAAAAACCAAACCATGGAGGTACTGCACAACAGTTTGAGCATCTTTTAAGTTTGAGCCTTGTGGCTATCAAAAAGCTGGTTGCTGAGAGCAGTTGGCAAACACGAAGAGGCTGGGAGTGATAGATGCACCTGGCAGATAAAGTCTCGCAGAAAAATTTAGCCTGAAGTTGGTCCCTTTGCTTGTAAACACAGATCTACCTGGAATGAGAAAAGCAGTCGTACTGGCTGGCAGATGGGCATGCAGTGTCAAAGTGAACGGGGAAAAAATGCAAACATTTTCTGGGAGAAGCACGAGTGATATAATAAGTTTTCATGTGGCTGTTTAACACTGGGTTGAGCCCTCTGCAGGAATAAGTCAGCGCTGTGCAAACTGAGTTACATTAACTGAACCTCTGGTCCAGTATGGTCATCTATTTTATATTTATATAACACTAACCTGAGCCCAGCATACCAACTATCTGCACACAAGACAGCTAAACTGTGGCCTGAACAAATGTGGGAATGGAGCAGGGGAAAGAAGCAAGGAACTGGTATAGAAAATAAGGCTGCAAAAGGGGAAATAGTGGACAAAGCCAAGAGAGAAAAATCAGCGTTCTTAGAAGGAAGCCATGTGTTCATTCTGTGTTTTTTCCAGCACACATCACTCAGAGCACTAGCATATTCAATTACTAGCCCAGCTCCTTTCGTTCAGGTTTGGGGACTAGATATTTATCACTCAGATCAGCTTTACAGCAAGTTTACATTGACCTCAGTGGAATAAGTCCTGATTTATACCATCTTAAGTAAGATTAAGAGCCAACTCTTGTTTTTTAATGACTCAAGTGGAGCGTCAGGGGAGGCAAAGCTATGCCTCGCAGCTGAGATTCACACTTCCAGGTGCTTGTGCAGTTTTGGATTGTCATGCTCTGTTTTGAACAGCAAGTCTGCTTTGAAAGGTGAGCCAAAAAAAGAGAAAGCAGAGAAAAGTCTTGACAGGTCTGGATTCACTGGCCTCTGCTCTGCCAAACTAGTGTTATTTAACACCTCAAAGGCTGGTCTAAAACCAAGACATATTGTGTAAAAAGGCAGAGTACTGAAGAGACTGTGATTTGCTGTACCTAATATTGTACTGAACTAGCCTGTCAGATTTTTTCCCCTCGTATAGTGGTTGTATCTGCTCTTAGCAGGGGGCGATGGAGAGCTGCCTTTCTGCCACGTCTGTAACTCAAGCTTGTGTTGCACCGAACCGGTGTGGCCCGTGCAGTGGCTGACGGTTTTCATGCTTCCTTAGGGTTACCCATCGCCGTGCAGCCGACAGGAAGGTACAGCACTGCCTGCAGAGCCCTGTCAGCCTCGCAGAAATTTAGCAATCAATTTTCATATGCCATTTGCAGCACGGCCCCTTTGGGATATGAGGCAATGGCATTTGGCTAACAAAACACAAATACCTTGGGTGAAATAGCTTCACAGAACCTCAGTGAGGCACCAAGGTTTTGAGGACTGAAAACATGACCTCTTTGTCTTGTACCATTTTGGGAAATCAGTACTTGAGTGTTTGTTCTGTTCTCAAAATAAATATTGCACAGCTGGTTTTCTTTTTCTTTTTCTTTTTCTTTTTCTTTTTCTTTTTCTTTTTCTTCTTCTTTTTCTTTTTCTTTTTCTTTTTTTATACCCATGCGTGATCTCTAGTACTCACAAGCAACTCTGCAGCAAGTAGCTGCCAGGCTGGGGAGTGCACAAGGCAAGAACCTCAAAGGTTACACACTCCTGGGTTGTGACCCCCTGACAATGTCTGCTTGTCATTGATGGTCATAGTAGATCACGATGGGAGAACATCCCTGCCAACATGTTTTCGGGCTAACAGCATCTCCCTAGTACTAAGTATGTGTGGTCGTGGCTCTCTTTGTTACCTCTCTCTCAACGAGTTTTGAAATATTTAGCCTATGTCAACTAAATTCATCAGGTTTAACTAATTTGACTAATTCTGCTGTACACACAATAACTTGTGTAGAGGACATTGGGGAGACCAGAGCCTTTTTACCTCAATTCTGTCTTTTCCAGTAAGATCAGATAAAAGCTTTGATTTCCAGTCCCCTCTAACTCGTTGTGTCTCTGTGGTGCAGGCACTTGTGCGATGGATGGCTACCGACCGCCTGCATCCCTCCCACACAGAGCAGAGTGTGTGGCACATTGGGAAATGAAATGAGCTCAGGAAATGAGCTCAGTCCTCCGCTTCACTCAGCTCCCTAAAAAACTATGCCCGCTACATAAATAATGAACTCTTCAGAATAAGAAGAATATCTTTATGCATGTTTGGACAGTGCCTAATAGCACAATAAAGCCCTGGTCACCCCAGAAGCCTTTACGTGCGTCTATAATATAAATAAATAATCATAAAAAATGAGTTGTCAGAGAAAGAGGTCATGGATCAGCAGAGTAAATCAAACTTTAACATCCCATCAGGGCCAGACTGCCTAGCAACAAAACAATTCATCATTATGAAGTTTTTACACTTTATTATAAATTTAGATTTAAAAGAAATGTTGAAATCCCTGGTTCAAATTTTGCTCTCAGTTACTTTGGTGCAAACCGAGAGCAATTTATTGAAGTCAACGAAGCTGCTATAAATTGAAGGAAGAAAAAGAATTTACCTCCATATATTGTGAAAACTATTATTTTATGCTTTAAAACCAGTGAGTACATACTACCATTTTAAATATTTATTGCTATATAAATATGGTTATTTTCTCAAACACGTTATTGATTTGGATTTCTTTGTTATTTACACTTCCTGTGCCGCAGTCATTTCAAACATATACAAAGCAAAAGTCTTGGATCTCAAGTGGTCTGAATGAGCAATTGTATCAGAAAGTTAAAACCAAACCAACAAAAACCTGGTGTTTTAATTAAGATAAAGAACTAAACCTAATAAAACAACTTAAATTTAAAAAAAAAAAAAAAGTCCAGATTAAAACTGTTTAGACTTCAGATTTTACTTAGTTTAGTGTTAGTAAATTGATTCTGAAAAGTCTGTTCAATTAATAGAATATGTGACAAGAAATTCAGGAAATGTCTTAACCGTCCAAAATCCATTTTCCCTCATACGTATATTTATTTATTTTTCTTTTCTCACTCACAGTAAGAGATCCATCTCATTTGTACTACATATCACACCAATTCAACTGTTGGCCTCAGGTCTGGCGTGGTCCATGCAGGCGTCTCTCATCTATGAGATTTTGGTGACATAGCAGAGCTGATAAGGAGATCACCCTATAGGACTGTCCTTTGTCAGGGGCAACACTATTGAATCTAGTCTTTTATAGCCACCATAGGAATGTGCCAGCTCTATATCCTCCAGTCTCTTCCTTTTTCTGCTATCACAGGATGATTTATAAAGTATCCACCTCTTCCTTAATAGGACTTTTTAGCTGGTTCTTGCATATCTCAAAATCAGGGGTATTTAAATCTTTCACATCCCGTCTCATGTCTTTAGATGTCGCTGGGTCTTGGCTGACAGAGTTTCAGGTGTGGTAGTGCTGTATTTCTGTAGATTTTTCATGAGGGTTTAATGTTATATTTTTACTATACCATCCGAATAATTTTCTGTAGGTTATTGCTTTGTCATCTGGCAGCGCTGAACTGCCCTCTTTTCCTCTCCTTCCTCCTCTGCAAACATCATAATAAAATAAATGGACTTATCAAATCCTAATGGTTTTCACAGCACTAGCTCAGCTCAGAGGCTTGAGATGGCCAGTTTCATCTTGTCTTTGATCATGTCATATAGGCCAGTTTGATCGGAATATAAATTGTGTTTGTCTTTCTGATTCCAATTCCAAAGGCCTGGTAAATTTTTGGGTAATGCCAGAGAATAGACATCTGATTAGACTGATAGATTTTATAACAGTAACCTGTTCCATATTCTGATAGGTTGGGTGATTTTAGTGCTTTATGTGGTAGATTTTTAATTGTAAACAGAAGTTGATCTGCATAGATTAATAATTTGTGGGTGTCTGACTTGTCCTTTTATTTGCTTTTTGCACCCAGTAGTGTTTGCTAATGTTTCCAGTTATAAGACAAGTAATTGCATCTCTCTGTATACTGTTAGCGGCAGGGGTTTTACTATCACAGATCATGACAGATGGGCATGTGTACAGAGCTTTGATTAACACCCCAGATTTATTTTTCAAACCCTATATTTATTGAGCCTGTAGCACAGATAGTCAAGAACGACACTGACTTTTTTTTTCCTTTCCTAATATCGTGTCATTGAGACTCGCCAGAAGTCAGTATTACAGATGGCCTGTAATGGTATATATACAAAGACATTTCAGAGCACCTGACTTACCTCGGACCTTTAAGCTATTGAGGTTTAATGAAACTTTCTGAAACTTGAACGTTCAACCAACTTGAATATCTGTAAGAGTTGATAAAAGAATTTAACTTAAGAATGACCAAAAATTTCTGTTTTTTTTCAAAAACATTCAAAAGAGAGAACTGAAAATGACTCAAATTAAGCAGCCAGAAACAAAAAGTAAAGAAAACAGAAAACCATGGGCAGCTGGAGGCCAACTTAGGTGGTGTTTGTGTATCTATCTCAGGAAAGCTTGATGAAACTCTAAATCACCAGGATGTTTCCTGGGACTTATGTTTCACCAAGACAGAAAATCAGTACCTTCTGCTACCTTGTACAGCACCCCAATAACACAGAAAGTCTTAGTACCTGTTCAGACTACTCCATCCATCTGTAGCACCCCTTGCCAAAATCCCCTGGGGCCTCGTACCTCACCCCTCAATCTCAGTATGAAATCCAGCAACTTCAGCCACTTTCACTGAAAAATGTAACCAGAATAAAGAAAGGAAGAGGGGAACCAGGAGATGGTCATCAATTTTTAGTATGATAGCCTAAAACGTTTATTTGGACAAATCCTTTTTCTATCTCATCTTCATCCCGAAGGCATTCAAATCCATATCTCCTGCTTCTTGAAAATGTGTCCAATCATTAGGTTTTCTAATAGCTGTGAAGGAAAGAGTGGAGAGACATCCTAACCTACTTTCATAAGAAGGTGGACAAAGAAGGGGTAGAGAATGGGGACAAGAGTGCGGATCATGGAGCTGCAGAGAGCACAGAAGGAGGAAGCTTCTCTTCCCAATCTTTGCTCTCCCTATTACCTACTACCTACCTACTATTTTGCCTTGAAATAGCAACAAATAAATGTAACATGCCTTTTTTACTTTAATTCTTCTCTTCCTGACCACACATATCAACTCTGAAATGAACAAGGGTGAGGAAAAGCCGCCACAGGACTACAGCTACAGAAGTCCTTTTCACGGATGGTAACATCCATCTCAATATAAACCAAAATGCATAGGAAAGTAAGAAGATAAGCAAAATAATTTGGAGATATTTCAAAGCAGAGGGTAAGGGGTGGGATCATTGAATGTATACCACTGAGCTTGTTTTGGATAAATGAGTAGAATTAGTGCCAATGATCCTTTTCCCTTAAGGGGTAACATCTGTGCTTGATTTATCTCTAAATATTTCTGGCAACCAGAACCATCCCAGCTATCTCTTTGCCCCAGTAAAGCAGTTTATCACATGTGAAAGCTTTGAATTCAGAATACTTGGAAATTTGGCTCTGATTGGAAAGTGGGAAGAAAAATATATCCCTATTTTTCAGTGTATTAAAGGGGACTCTCTTTGAACTTCATGGTTTAGGACCAGATCAAACTCCTCTACAGATTTATACTCACATAAATATAGTTAGACAAAAGGGAGTTATCTTTTCCATCAGGTTACATGCTGAACCTCTGTGAAAAGATTCATGACCTTTTTCAAAAGAGTCAGACATAATCATGACTCTGCTGGTTTGACCCTATATAATGCTTATCTCTCCTCAGCAGGTATAACCCTTAGACAACTGTTACACATACAGATAATCAGAAAGAAAGATACCTGACCAGAAAGATATCTGGCCAGAAATATGGCCTTAATCTTCTGGCCAAATATCTTGAGGGCCTCACAAGTGGTACCAGAAATCAATGTGTGGGCAACTGATTCAAGCCCCAAATCATTCTAGTCAGGAGAACCCAAAGACCTCTCTCTAAAGCAGATACCTGCTGACAGGTCAGTGCCATTGGTGGCATCAGTTAATGGGAGGAATGCTTCATTTAGTAGTCTAAATATAGGCATTTAGTGACATCGAGATGTGCCACCTGGCCTCCAGCTGTTAGTAGGATACCCTATGACCTTGCAAATGACAGAGATGACTGGGTTTAAGAAGCTGCATCCCACTGTGTGGTAGCTTTAAGAAGCTACCTCTCTACTGCCTGCAATGGAAGTTCGAGTACTGGCAGCACACACGGACTCCTTCACATCAGCATCTACATTTAGGTGCTCTTGACTCCGTGACTACAAGTCTGCTTGATACCCCTATAATAGGGAGGGATAACCTTAGACTCTATGTGGCACAAGTACTGTGTAGAGATTGTCTCGCTAGGTACCAGAATTAGCATGCCCTGGTTTGCACGGAATTTGCCCTGACCTAATTAGCCCAGCTTAGAAACAATAACTGTTATCCTGACTGGAATTTATGGGTATTAATGGCTTTACTGCTTTTTGTGACTTGGGTATCTCTGTACGGCCATTTATCTAGCCTTAAAGGGGTAAGGCCCCCGATTCCAGGCCTGAGCTTTCATTTCATGATGTGCTGCCCTGTATTGTTGTGTTAAATTTCATCAGTGAGCCAAAGTCTCTTAAAAGGAGATTTTCAAGGGAGATACCCCGATCTATCCAATGAAGTCACCACTTCAGGTGACCGGTCCTTTTCTGTTTTCTTTCCAGACTACTTTAGCCTCTGCAACGTGGCGTATATCCCCTTTAAGGCTCCCTGATTCCAGCTTCCTTAAGATCATTTCCTCTCATCTCCTCTGCTATTCCATTTTCACTGCTTGCATTTCTTTCCCATGGCAATCCTTTCCTTCAGCAAATTTGAGGGGAAGCAGAAGCTCTGAAGCACATTAGCTTTGTCTCATTTAAGTTTTTTCACCTCTGCTCCTTACCCTCCTACTGATGCTGCTCTGTGCCAAGGGAACAAAACGGAGAGGAGTAGGAGGAAAAGCTATTAGCATACACTGAAGCACAGTTGTATTAACATGCTCCAAAGCACCGTGTTATTTTGGCTGAGCAGGCTGGAGCCAAGATGAATGTGTTGTTGCATGGCATGGACAGTGAGTTGAAATCCAGCTTCGGGGGAAAACGAGATATTTTGAAATTTATCGGATAACCTCTTTCTCCTGTTAGCTTGAACATTCTGAAGCTGAAAGGTCATGAAAAGCTATAAAGGGGTTCAACGTTTCAGCACGATGCAATGGGAAATAGCGGGTTGGTCCAAAACTGGTCGACAGGGAAAGCTCAAAAATCCCTTTTTAAGCTTCATTGCATAATGTTCTTTGGCTAGAAAAGAGATCTAATAACTAAGGGAGAATGCAAGTCATTAAGTGCACTGGTCAGATATCTACACAGTTATGTCCAGTGCCATTTAAGACACCACTGGCCTTCAGGTACTGCTACAGAAAGATGCTGTTTCTGATGCACCGCATGGTTTATCTGTGTGTCCTGTGAAGATTTCTAGGATTTTTTTAGGGAACTGTACTACACACCTTGGTTGAAATAGACCTCAGAAGGTAATCTACACCAACGCTATGCTCGAATACTGAATAACTTCAAAAGTTATGTTGTAGGAAAAATAAAAAGCACAAAAGAAGATAAGAGACTCTGAAAACTAGAAAAATCTCCCACTTTTCTGCATTTGGGCAAAACTCATTATCTTTAAAAAAATAAAATAAAATGTAAAGATGGTTTGATCTAAACTTAGTTTGGGACCTCAGTCCGCTGAAGTGTAGCGTTGCTTTCTTCAGAGACCAAGCCAGGTAGCAGAAGTCCAAGTTTTTATACTGTTGCCAGCAACGCGCTTTATCCTTAACCCAGGAAAGGTAGCTTAACTACCAGTGTCTTCAGTCTTCACAGAAAATGCCAGAAAAACCACAACATGGTCCCAGCAGTAATGAATTATGTCCCATTAAAATCAGTCAGAGACCTTTAATTAAGCACTGAACAGATCTCAGGTGGTCATAATTTCAGGCTACCCTCTATCAGGACTATAATTCACTCTCTGTAGTAGGATTTCAATGGCTTGTAATTGGCATCCCAGTTACACACTACATCTTGCTAAAACTTTCTATAAATATCTTATCGTCACGTATCTGAAAGCTCACAGGTTCTACGCTTGCATAATACAAGCTCATATTGATTCGATTCTTTACAGCTCTCAGGTCTTCTTATGCCCTGAGTGTACCCACGTCAAATGCAGATCCAGAAGAGCTTTATTTATACTAGACTACAATACTGACAATAAGTATTTGCCAGATATTAGAGACAGAGCTATAGTACTCCTGTTTATATAGAGTAGTATATTACCCCAAAACTGGACTTCAGTGGTCTTTTAAAGGACGACATTATGTGCATTTATTTGTTTATATGTGAATGCTGAAAAATCTTTTCTTGAGTTGGTGATTAATCCTTTGAGAATCCAATATTAATTTTGACCTCCACCTGGTATTAAAATTTTTGATGTGTTAACTGTGTGAAAGATTAAAATGCAATTATTTGTTTAGGACAGCAAATTAACATTTAGATAAAGAGGGATAATGCACAAGCAAGTGCTTTTCAAATGTTTAATTTCAGTGATTTCCCTATTGGTAAGTATTTAAAAAAGACACACAATAGGTCAGTAGGAAATTAAAGAATCATTTTCTCTTTCTCTGTTAAGCTATTTCTGTTTTCTTCTTTGCGGCCAGAATGAAAAGTAGAGTGTAAAAGAGGTTTGCCTATTGCTTTTATTCCTGATCTGCCAGAGGGATATAGAAGTAGACATTACACGGGAGAATCACAACATATTCTTGTAATTCTCCACAGATACATGCAATCTAGTATGGTGGCAGTTAAAAGAAAAATGATCTCTGAAAATAACCTTAAATGTGTGTATTTTTGGGCGGGTGTGTTTTAGTGCCATAACCTTTTGGAGAGTTCATGTTTATGCGATTTTTTTTTTCTAGATCAAGAGGCTCAAGCAAATGCTGAATAACATTAGAACACTAAATAAACTGTTTTATTCCATCTTTATGAAGATGTCAATACCCTCTGGCCCAGGAAAAAAAATACAGCTAAAAACACTCTCACATATTTTTGCTGGTAGTTCAGGCCACGGGGTTACTAAAAAAGTTACAATCACATGCATTTTATATAAAATATCAGTAAGATCACAGCTGCCAACTGCAACCTTAAATATCCTAGCAGCTCCCAAGCTGCCTACTCCTGAAAGAGCACTCCATAACCAAGGGCCAACTCTTCCTCTGATTAGTTCAGTATTAAAAATCCCCAGTGCTTCAAAGTGGCAGGATCTGTCTCTGTGAACGTGCACCCTGTACTTATTTAGCTATCTGCTTCTGCTACCTGTCTGCCTTATTACCTCCACCCAAGAGGAAGGAATGGACCTTTTTTTGGCTTGAGAAAATACCTGATAGTCCCTGCTGCGTCCTTTGGCTTCTTTTCTGAACCTACTCACCACATTTTTAAGTCCATCCTGATTTTTGAAGTCAGCCCTTCTTTGAGCAGGGTGTTGGAATAGATAAATCACCTTCTGAAGTCTCTTGCAATCAAAATTGTTTTATGATTCGATGACTTTTCCAGGGTGGTTCCATATATCTCACAAATTATATCCTTTTGCCAGCTGATGGGAAACTTTGGAAGTTTTACTGAAAACAAGCCAAAAGTATGACAATTAGCATAGATGCCTTGCTTGTGTATTTTCATACCATGATACGTTTGGATTCCTATAAAATGTAAACAATTCCAGATTTCTTATAGTCCAATACATTTTGGGGGGATAATTATTACAATCATGTAATGGGTTTTATACCTTTAAATTATCCAAAGATACTCCCAGTCTGAATGAGCACAGTAATTCCCTTAGAACAGAGAAATATTTGTGGCAAGGCAGCAAAATCCTAAGAGCTTTATCTCGAAGCTGACCATCAAAAACAGTCTCATGCTTGTGTCAGACTTGAGTTGCCTAATACATAAGTGTCTGGAGGTATTCCTGATATGCTAAGGTACCCACTTTTGAGAGAGACGATACTGGGCCTGTAGAGTAGGGCAGCTGGTGGACAGGTAACTTACAGCCTCCAGAACAGTGGTCCATACTTCTGTCCATGCAACCAACTCTCCCTTTAATCTGAGTTTCGGATTAGGACACTTAAATGTAAGTGTCTGTATGTAGCTGCCTACATGTCCAAGCTCCCTGTCTAAACAATGCAGAGCTAAGCTGAAAGTCAGCTCTTTAAAGATGGGTATCTGGTGCCATTTCTAATGCTCAAGAGTAGCCAAGACCTACAGGTGAGATGGACAGATATGACGCAGAGTCTGGGGGAGATCTCAAATGATGGGTAATTTCCATTTTTGGAAAAGTGAATCAAGCCATTAGTTATTCCAGCCAATGGTGCCTCGGGAGTGATTTGGTTCACTCTAATGAACGGCACGTTGGTGGGTCAGCTGAATACCTGCAGGATTCCACCAACCAGACTACCTGTGTCTTCACTGGCCATAACAACAGTTCAGACAGCATGTGCACAATAACTAAATTATACCTTTCAGATACCTAAATGTAGGTGTCTTGATGTACATTGAATCCCATACTTAAAGTAACTTCTGTTGTCAGAGGTGGTATAACAGGTCCCCTTGAAACACTAGGATCAATGAACGTTCTAATGTTTTTTATAGGAATCATAATCATATTTATAAGACAAGTTAAAGAATTTACTGTAATTTCAGCTTGCTCCAGAACCCTCTTAAGCCCATGAGAGTCTTATGAACCTCATCCCAAGAATGAAGAGCTACAAAGTCAATTTTTTAAAGAGTTCTGTAGATGGGTATGAGAAGACATAATTAAATTGCAATTAAGGCATAATAAGTGTGGGAAGGAGCAAGAATCTTGCCTAAACTCTTGTGTGAGCTCTTAGTCCTTTATTAGCAGATCTGTAAAAGCGTCACAGCTCTTCTGATTCAGGTGGATAGGAAAAGATGATTCCTGCTCTCTGTCCTTCCCCAAAGGGCCAGTCCCAAATGACTACTGGGATATGGTATGCTAGATTAAGGCCGAGGCGAGACATAGGATTGGAGGCGTATCATACTTTAACGATAACTGAGCTATTTGGGTGGACTACTGTTAGAGCTGAGAGAAGTTACATTTGCAGTTAGTTCTGGGTAAATGAAGCTATTGTTAAAAGCAAGATTAGTATAACGATAGGGTAAAGGAAGAATGGAATAAAACCATCAACTGTTGAATAATGCAAGCTTAAACACTACAGTAGTGCTCGTCCTAGCTTGGGTGAAGGTCTTCTATCCAAGATGGACTTTGCTTATTCAACTCTCTTCTATTAAAAGAAAATAGCGTGATAGTTAAAGAGAGTGGAGAGAATCCTCTAAGCCGAAGAAAGGCAGGGAAGGACAGCTTATGACAGGAGTGGATAAAATTCATTGCGAGGTAGTAAAGAATGCAGTCAGCAAATCCACAAAACCCTACACACACGTACACATTCAAACACAAACCTCTGGTCCCACACACCACCAATTTTGATTTTACTTTTAAGGTCTTTACACAACAATACAATAATTCCAGGATTTCTTTCTCTTGTGTGCTTAACCTTAATCCCAGCCTTTAGTCTAACCTTACTCTAGTCACTGTTGCCAAACTCTTCTAGAAATAACAAACGTAACCATAAGTCACTGATCAGCACTAAATCTATTTTGGCAATTTATTAAAAATAATATAACAAATAAACCTCTTCCTGCACTCTTTTTTTAATCCCGTGCTTAAAATGAGTTTCAGTAGTACCATAATTGATAGCCACACAAAAAATACAAGTAGAAATTATTGTTATAAGCATCTTAAAACTAATTTTACATTTGTGTACATTAAATATTGCAGTTCTTTTTTCCCTCTCCCCTTTTCTGTCCTGCAATTCTGTTCTGTCAGCCACTCAGAGGCTGAAAGAAATAACCATGGTCCTTTTTTTAAAATACTGT
This sequence comes from Stercorarius parasiticus, assembly GCA_013396915.1. NCBI lineage: Eukaryota > Metazoa > Chordata > Aves > Charadriiformes > Stercorariidae > Stercorarius > Stercorarius parasiticus. The sequence goes on from VWZL01000863.1 coordinate 117,034, forward strand.
AACTTTTCATTTGCTCATCTAAGGAATCGCTAGAGCTAGACCATCCCTAAAGCTAACCAAAAAATCTAACTATAACACAAGTTCCGCTCATAGAAGACCCAGAAATGGTAACCAGACCTGAGACAGAAAAAAATAAATTTCACGAGTACAACTCAAGACCACATTTTACATTAGTGTTTGTCCTGGTTTCAGCTGCAATGGAGTTAATCTTTTTTCTAGTAGCTGCTGTGTTTTGGATTTAGTATGAGAATAATGCTGATAACACATGTTGTTTTAGTTGTTGCTAAGTGATGTCTACACTACTGAAGGACTTTTCAGCTTTCCTTAAAAGCTGAGAGGAAGCATAGACAGGACAAGCTGGCCAAAGGAATATTCCATACCATAGACATCATGCTCAGTACATAAATAGGAGTTGACTGGGGGATAGGGATCCACGATCACTGCTTGGGGCATGCTGGGCAACAGATCATCGGGTGGTGAGAGTGACTTGTGTTGTATCACTTAATTTTGTATATTCTTTTAACAACATCATTATTATTGTTATTATTATTATTAATTATTAATTATTATTTTCCTCTTCCATTACTGTTCCATTAAATTGTCTTTATCTCAACCAATGAGCTATTTTTTCCCCTCCTTTTCTCTCTCTTCTCCCTGCCCTACTCGGGGGAGAGCAAGGTGAGGGGAGTGAGTGAGCGGCTGCATGGTCCTGGTTGCTGGCTGGGGTTAAACCGCAAGAGTGGCCTACACACAGCGCATGGATAATTATCTCTCTATTATCTTCTCAACCTTAAACCTACCCCTAACATGGGTAAAGCTGACTGTTAAAGGTGACAATGTTAAAAGCTGACTGTCAGACCCTGAAACCAAAGGGTATAACAATAATCTAAGCCTCATATAAAAGCAGAACTGGTTTTCTTTTCTTCTATGTACAGTCCACCATACAAATTTTCAGTTTTTCCATGCTCATTTGTTTTATGCTAACCATAGCCCTAATTCTATCCCTGTTCACTGCTTACTTTCCAGCCATACCATCAAGTTCAAGAAACAACAGTAAACCACCTGGCTCATATACTTGTTGTATTTCGGTAGTCTAGAAACAGTACCACAAAAATTGTATCTCTTCCTCATTTTCTGAACCTTAATAGTAACCTTAACCTTAGGTCTATTTCCATATTCCTCAGTCATTGATAAGAATTGAAATGATAACTATGATCCTTTGGCTAGGCAATTTGAAATTATTTTATTTTGAAGGTCTGAAGTCAGTACAATAGTGTTCTACTCTCACTTTTTGAAAATTAATACTAACCTTGCTATAGCTATTTTGCAATCACTGGGCATAACCTGAAAGAAAAATATAATTACAAAGAAGTCGTTCTTATGAAAGCACCATTTGCAATATTCAACCATAATTATAGCACTTATCTCCCTCATTCCCATAACTCTAACCCTAACCCTACTGTGCTTCTCAGTCACAGCTAAAAGTAACCAGATAAGCCTTTATCTCAAAAAGACACAAGCATGGAATATTACTTTTCTTATATAAGGTATAACCATATTATATCTTTTATCCTATTCCTTTCCTTATTCAAAAAACTCTTAAGAATTTTTCATGAACCCGTGGAAGTTGTCACAAAAAACAGACATCCCCCACCCCATGTTCTCATTAACACCTATATCCAGCTTAACTCCTGGGTAATACTTAATACTACCAGAAGAGATTACTGACATTTCCTCCAATCCAACCCTATCCTTCCAACTGAAACATTAACCCCTATTTAACCCCTGAACTCTGGTATTTAAAAAGCTGCACAGACACCCTGGAGTTATCAGACAAAATAAAGGAATATCAATGTCAATGCTCTTTCTAGTACACTTAGATTGTACACACACACCCCAACACCACAGATAAGTTTCAACTCTGTCTATTCCCAAACCCGAACCTAACCCAAACTTCATCCATCTTGTGATCTCCAGACTGATCTAAAAGCTTGTTCCTGGAGGGAATAGTAATGCTTGGCCAATAGTCTATGCCATCAACCATTTTATTGTGAGGGTCTACTTATAATACACCAATAGACCCAGACCTTTCTTCCACTCTTTTCTTAAAGTTGCCACTATCCTCCTTAGTTGGAAAGCTTCCACAGAACCTTAGATGATCCCATCACAACAACGAACCTCAGCAGGAGTTTTATTTTTCATGCTGCACAAAACATAATCACAAATTTTTCCCTTCCCCCTTCTAATCTTAAATCTACAAGTTTTGAACCATCAAAGAGTACCAAAGGTTCTGAAAGGAAAATAGGCAATTAGCTCCAGCTGCCCTCAGAACTCATTTTGTCATGCTGTGTAGTTCTAAATACTGACCATTTTGGAGTAGCCTACCCCAGATCCTTCTCCTCAGTGTATTGCCATCCATAACTTTAATTCTTGCTGTTTACAAAATTCCTCAGCTCCTCAGGTCTCTCCTTAGCTCTCTGCAAGAAATAAGTAATAGCCTCCAAATAAAAAAGCGGTCATTTTCCTTTTCCAGGTACTCTACTCCTTAAACCTTCTTGCTTCTTCTCTTTCAGAAGCTGTAACCTAATGCTAAATATAAACCTTTCTTTATGAAAAAATCTGTGGACCCCAGAAAGCAAAAACCTAGAAATAAGTGAGTCTTCTGAATATCAACATTCGCTATATCCTTGAAGGTTTGTCAATAGACTTGGTCTGAAAAGTTTTGGCAAGTTTTTCTAATCATGGACCTATTTATCCCTCTTTAATAAACTCAGTGGACTCCAAGAGTTTCCAGTAAAAATGGACTGATGAGAAGGTGGGGTACACTGCGACGGCAGCAAGGAGGAGTTTCTGGAGAGACCTGAGATACGTATGAACTGTTGCTTTGATCATAGACCAACAAAGGAATAGTGGAGAAGAGGAGAAGATGCACAGGTTGGGATGACTTGTAATGATTTTAGGACAGATTAGCTGTTCTGAAATGAAATGTGATAGAGCGTAGCTTAGGGTTAGAGAGTGGGTTTTGAAAGGAAGAAGGACAGGATATTAGGAAAAAAGATATTATGGGTCACTCCTGCCAAATTTAGCATGATCAGACAGTAGGTACTGGCCAAGGCTCAGTATGGGCTAGGAAAATCGTATAAGGGCAAAATTACAGAAGTTGAACAGGACCTGAAACAGCCAAACAAATTAACTAGTTATACATGTATAACACAAGTTACACATGTGTTCAAACACCCATAATTCCCATATTTAAGAAATGAAACGGGAGCATGTGACTAGATACACATAAAATTGGGAAAGAGTTAGGGTTATAAATAATAGTAATAGCATAACAACAACAATGAAGAATTGCGTAGAAACTGTCAGATATATAAAATATGTTTAATATTATTGAAGGAATGATCCCACTTTTTTGTTACTCCCTTTTCTTTACTGGAATGGATTATGGATGGGGTTTTTTTGTGTTTAACACTCACTGTGAAAGGGGCTGGAATTGGTTGCGTATCAAGAGACACAAATATTAATGTTGTGTTTCACCCAGGAGTACAGGTAAAACTGACAGATGCTCAGGATTTATTCTGCATTTGCTAGGAAGAGGCTGATTAGAAGTATATCTATAAAGGATTTTTACAAACAGTGACGGTTTTGGAAAAGCTTCCAAACTAATCCAGCATAGGTACCGATATGCTCCACAGATGCTGTGGCTGAAGAAGCACTTGGACCATGTTGTGCTTGAAAAGAGATTTAGTCTGGGACCATTGCAAACTGCTTAGAAATCCTGACATCGTGTTTACCAGAGGGAAAATCAAGGAAGAAGGTTTAACAGTCTCATAAACTGAATCTCTGTCATCCTCCTTTGCATCGCAGGTCATGCATGTACAATAAAGATTTCCGAGGTCTCAGCATTGAGATGTGTCACTAGATAGAGTATAACTTTAAAGACTGTAAATGTATTCTTGCAGGAAGAAACTATCTATTTCCCCAGGCATGCTGGCAGGATTAGACTGACTTTAGCACCATATATGTATTTCAAAAATCCACTGCAAAATATTCAAGAACAGTGCTCCACAGAGAACATTGCATGGGAAATTTTTCTTTAACATATGGCAGAAAGCATATTAGCATAAGTAACTTGTATGACATTTCCCCCTCCTCCCATCCCCAGAATTGCTGTGAGGCAAATACAAAGTGTAAGTGAGGATCTGGAAGAAGAAAAGAAAAAAGTAGGAGTTGGAAATCAGGGCTGGAATTCAAAATCTGAGGGTTCCTGAGGCCCAGGTTTTATTCTTAAACAGGGGGTTGCATTTCAGTAGCTCTTGAAACAAAAATTCTGGAAATTCAGAAAGTCCTAAGTCAACTGATGAACCCATGAAGGGATTTTTGTGTGTATTTACACATCTGTGTAATTAACCTACTAATGAAATTCTTGTGACTGGGACTTTCAACATTCCTATCTCTACCACTGAGCTGCTTTGGTAAATCATATAATTGCAACGTCCCTCAGCTGCCCACACGCAAATTTAGAACAACAGTGCTTCCTTTCCGTAATCTATTTAAGTTGTGAACAACTGGGGAAGGAAACTGGGTCTACCAATGCCAGAGGCTGCCCCAGGTCATCTGTGTCCACTGCTAACAATGCAAAGCTCCAGACACTTGCAGTCTTGCAGCGTTAAAAATAAATGTGAACACAGTGAAGTATAAGAAACCATTTTCATCCTCTCCTAGTCTAATCTTTGCAATGCTCCTGGGAGTAGCAATAGCCAATTTTATAGCCAATAAGGCTATAAAAATAATTATCAAAAGTGATTTCATAAAGAAAAACAAGCAGATAGCTCCTCAGTCATCTGGTATCAGCAGTGTGATAATCCTGAACTCCAAATACAACATTACACCCATGCACGGACCTGTATGTCATTTTATACAATCATGAACATATACTAGGGAAAGCGTGATAGGGAAATGTAGCTGGTTTTCCTGCACCAAAACCTCGATAGCTGAGTTCCAGAAAAAGAGTGCTCAAAACCACAAGAGACTTAATCAACTTTGTGTCTTTGCCTGATTAAGACCTCAGCTGCACCAGTCCGTAGTTTCACAGTCCTGCCTCGCTGTCTGTGCTCTTCTTCACCTGAGACAGGAACTCTGTGATGCTACAAATCCGTTCTGACTGCCTGTACTCCTGCAGTTTGTGAATTAGAGCACTCCAAATAGGAGTGAGCATCCCAAATTTTGTGTCAGATTGATGCTAAGATGTGATTTCAGAGAAAAAGTGGCAAGATTATTTTTTTGACAAAAGGCAAACAGCCAACCATATACCAATTGCACAAAGCTTCAAGTCTTCACTAATAAATGCACTATGAATGAAAACTTTATTTTGTGAAACTGTCAGGAAAAGAAAAACCGGAAATAATTATTAAAAATAAATAAAATAATTATTAGAAATAAATAAAAATAAATAAAAATCATTATTAAAAATAACTATTATAGTGTACTTTTTTCAGCATTATCACATTCATGGAAGCAAATGAAACAACTGAAACAGTTGTTTAACCAATCAGTTCTGCTTTTCAGACATGTTATTAGCGTGTTTCTCTACTAGAGTTTTCAGACTCAGAGAGCACCGAGATTTCTAATTTGGGCTTTCATAACCAGAACAAAGTTGATCTCATTGAAGCTGACAGTGGAGAGACTAAGTGGATCCTAAGAGTAATTTCAAATGACAAAAGAAAGTCAGGCAGCATTCAGCTTCAAAAAGTTAATGGTCCTCTAGGCTGAGATCTTAATACAACAGGAAGACAGCCAAATTATCATCTCACCAAGACCCAGAGAAAGTGACACTTTTGGGTATCATCATGTAGACTGAATAGTCCAACCCAGGTAAGCAAGAGAAAATGCTGCAGACATAGCAGGGCCTTCTTGATCCCTTATGAAAAGGTCCTAGGTGCCGCAGTCAGAAGCTGGAACAGATTTCAGAACACGTTATCACTGCTCAGAGACAGCCCAGGGATAGGCATTGTCACACGAGTGATGAGTGGAGAAACAGGGCCAAAAAAATTGCAAAAAGGTTGGATTTTCCTGTTTTAAATATTTTCGTAGCACTTCAGTGTACCAGGCTCCTCCCCTGCACTGGTGTTTGTATCCAGCCTTGCCAGCAAGTTTTGTCATTAAGAAATTTGTGGGTTTTCTCATTTCTTACCATATTGAAAGTTACTAAGCTATTTAGCGTGACTTCAACTTTGAGCTGCAGTAGGAACTGGAAGTGCTGTTACACTGACAGCATCAACAGTGTGTTTTTAAAAAATATTGATAACCGCTATTTAGATTTTAAGGCAATTTGTGTAGCTGTCCTCCATCACAGTATTTAATTGAAGTTCCTTAACAGCCTGTAGTGTACAAGTCAGAACAAAACTGTGTTTAAAATGCTAATTCCCTTCAAATGTTTCTGCAGCCAAGCCCTTATAAGAAAAATGCGCTCAGCAGTGATTCCAGAGAGATGACTATGTGTCCCTTTCATTTTAAAGAGAATTTCCTTACAAATTTCCAATACAATCACTTTTCACTGTGATGACGAAATTTTAAAGGCAGAATAAGAACATGGTTTAGGATGAGTAACAAGGGATGGGGTTTCAGTCTGAGAGGGTTTTTCAAATTAAGATAAAAAGGCTATGCAGTTCTCTTGCTTTTTCTCTATCTCCAACTTTTTTATAAAGGATGAAGCTGATGCAGAATGACAGAGTGCTTTTCACCCACAAGACTGCAGATTATTTAGTATAATAATACCTTACAAAAGCAAATCCAGATCACCACATTTGTCAAGCTTTTCACACAAGGAAGTGGATTGTGGTTTTGTTCCAGCCTTCCCTCAAAGAGATCAGACTTCACAGGTCTTGGACTAATTTGCACAGAGGGCAAATCAGAAGGACATTCACAACCAATATAAACACATTAATAAGCCTTAACTAGTTCATTGGCTGGCAATCAGGGGAGCTGTGGCCTCAAGCAGCTACAGAGTAACTGGCCTGAATTTTTGTGTGGTAATCATAGCAAAGCGGCAGATGTTGTTTACATCCAGTGTTGGAGGATTCCCCTTGAACACAAGCTCAGATTGGACTATGACAGACTGATCTGGCACAACAGAGCGCTCCGCTCCTTTTTAGGCAAGTTTAGCAGAAAATAAATGGATTCCCCCCAGTATTCACAAAGAGCTCTAGCCCTGAAATAATTATGCGACTGTTCAAAGTTTTAGAGCCTATGCCAGCATGTGTGAAGAGAATGACAAGAAAAGCACCCTTCAAAAGTACATTTTAGTAAATGCCCGTCATTAAGTACTCTTTCAATGCCATAATACGTTCTCCACCATGACTTTTATGTTCTTTTTCGGAGCATAAAGGAAACATGTACACACATACTTATTTTTTAGAATGTGTGTGACATAAAGGGTACTGCCCTGAGCAGTATTTGTAGAAAGAATTGTGAACACAGCACCTGACCCATATCCTCACTAACTCCTGTGCTTGAAGATTTCCAGGACTTCTGACAAGTCCTTCAAAGAGCTCTTGAGTTGCCTGTTCCAGACGGTGGCTCTGGTGATACCGCAGTTCACACCTTCCAGGAAAGACCTTTCCTGGATGGCACTCAGCACTTTCCTTTTTCCCTTATCTTATCTATAAAGAGCAAATTCTGCCCTTACACAGGTCTACAATAACATCATTATCGTCACACATCTCCATTTATTCTTTCCGTCAGTCCATGTAGACCAGCTCCACTGGAGTGCATTTGATGATGAGCTGTAAGTCTGTCATGGGCATTTCTGATCTGTAAAACAATTAATGGACCACATATATAGGACTTGGTACAACCCACCCCAACATGTCAGTACCCATTTTCCAATTTTCAGGCCTCATTTATATGCTTTTTTTTTTTTTTAGCAAAACCATAACCGTCAGATATGTATGTAAATCACAGCTGCAGAGTCTCCTGATGTAATAATGGCAACTGTGTAATACGTCACAAAAATTCACTATGGGAATGGTAATACCTCAGTTGATAAACGCTCCTAGGATGTAGGATGTTCTTCACAAGAGGAAATAAGGCATCTTCTTTGTCTGGAAAATGCAGATTCAGGAAATTTCATCCATGTACTTGCTCAGGGCTCAGCTACCGAAAATTGCATTTTGGAACCTAAATTCTCCTAAAGTAAGACTATACTCACACTGAGACAGATAACTTGTCATTACTGCCCTTCATCAGATGGGAAGACTTCTCCTTAAATATTTTAAAGGGCTCCCCAACAGATGGATAATACTGTGGCATGATCCAAAATGCAGTGTTAAAAAGTGATAGGTTTACATTTAATTTTTAAATAAGATTGGTGCATTTAATATTGTCAAATTAAATGTCGTGTCTGGTGGATAAAAATGTTCCTCCTCCTTAGAAGCATCTCTTATAGAGAAAAACAGTTAGGATCCTGTATATTTCCTGTTTTATTGGAAATCTGAGCTTTCTGAACAAGATCTAAACAAATAAAATATTTTTATGCTTGCACAATAAGACTAATATAGTCAAAATTGCATTTTAAAAATAAATATGTGATTTTTCTTTCTAAAAAAAGTCACAGTCCTGCAATTTCTGAATGATTCCTTTGAATTCTTTATGAAATCAAATCTTGTAAAACAACAATTTATCAGGGAATGTTCTGAATTCAGCAAAACAGCATTTTCTGATGTAGAAACAGCAGTTTCTACAGAAGCTTTCTGACAAGTTCCACAAACTGCAACCTATTAAAAGGAATCTAGCAAAAAAAAAGTTTGGAAGTTTTACAGGAAGTGTTTACGTACTCTGCAAATAATATTCTTTTCTCCAAAGATTTACCTCTTTGTAATATAGAATTGGTGGATTTTACGTCAGTGGGTTTCATACTCACATGAAGAACATCTCTTGTGAACCTATTTCTTCCCAAACTTCACGGTTCAGCTCCAAAGTGGAATAATAACAGTGCCTGAAAAAGAAAGTAAAAGCCTACCATAACCCCATGTATACACTCTGAAATAGTAACAATTTACCTTCAATCCCTTCTTGCATCATTGTTTTTTGTAAATGTCACCAGACCACCAAATATAAAACTGGTTCTATCCTGATATTTATATTACTGCAAAATCTGAACATCTCTGACTGCTTGGAAGGGAACGAATTTTCTACCCTATCTGATTTCTTTGAAAATTGCAGGAGAAAGATCTCAGAGAATATGCGGTGTTGTAGTGCTTTTAAAATAAGCAGAAGTGTAAAGCTCATTGAAGGAAGATGGCTTTGGTCTATAGTTCTAGGAATTATCAACATTGTAGTTTTCAACCAAAAAGACTATAATCTACCCTTGCAACTCATTTATGACCATATCTTAAGAAGTCTTGGTGTTCTTATTCCATTTCTTCACTGCTCCTGGATTGGGATGAGAAAGCCAAGTACCTCCTTGCTTTCCACAGATGCTGGCACAAAATTTCATTGTCAGAGCAAGCCCCGGTGTAGTGCCACCATTTAGTCCTGTGGGCTTCCAGGCATGATATGTCTGCAGTAGACAGGCACCACTGGGTAGATAAATAGTAGTGCTCTAATTATTTTTAAAATATCATGTGAAACATGGAAATTGGACTTAAGACAGAGGGGAAGCTTATGGGGGAAAAAAAAAAGAAGAAGAAAAGAAAAGAAGACAAGGAGGAGAAGGGAAGGGAAGGGAAGGGAAGGGAAGGGAAGATTTCAGTTG
>VWZL01000863.1:126831-175770 GCA_013396915.1 Stercorarius parasiticus
AAGAAAAGAAAAGAAAAGAAAAGAAAAGAAAAGAAAAGAAAAGAAAAGAAAAGAAAAAAGAAAATGTTGATGATTTATCCCCATTGACTCCTTTACTCAGATGATAGACAAGGTTGAGCAAGTGAAAGATCTTCCTCTGCTTTCACAGAAAATGAGGAGGATAGCAGTAGTCTACTGGTGGGATGAGAGTATAAACCAGTATGGGGTGAGGTTTCCTCTGTAGCGCATGCATGCCAGCATGGGGACTGACTCCTTAATGTGCACCAGGGATGACAAAACCCACAAGATATCTCCTTCCCAGGTAAAAATGTCTATTGTTTTCTTTATCCCTTCTCTTTGCAAGAAACTAGTGCATTGGTATGGATCCCCAAGCAAAATACAGCAAAAGTCTAATATTTGGAATTACCAGCCAGTTTTTCCAGCATGACACTGAGCAAAACTGAGGGAAAACACAGAAGACAAATTAATTTCTCTGAGAATGGTAGTTCCACACACCTCACAAAATAAGGATGGGAAAGAAAGGAGTCAGATACACCTAATGTAAAATACCATGCCAGCAGAAAACTGAAGGATGGGTGTTAATGTAATTTCTTCTGAAATAAATCTTTGTGTGCTGTGGCAAGATGCGATGCCAGGACACATAACACCATCACAACAACTACAACAAACAGAACATCCCAGGAGCGCTTACTATGTGTAAAGAATAATAAATAATAACAGAGTATTTTACATTTATATAGCGCCTTTCGTCCCAAAAGATTCTGAAAAACTTGACAAGTTTAAACATCCACACAGATTTATATACAGAAAGCTTCTTCCACTGCTGAAACAGATAACTTTCATAAACAGCAGTACGTAAGTCAAAAAAACAAAGAAAATTACTCTAATCTAAATGAATCTACAGAGGAAATCTTCTCTCTTTCCTTCTTGTGTTGTAGTGTAGAAGGTCTGACAGAAGACAAAGTAGTTATATTCTGGTGTAACTTCCTTCTTCTAGTTTTAATTCTTCATTTGTTGTGGAGTCTCCATCTGAAGAAACCTGATATTCAAATCCCATCTGGACATGGTCCTGGGCAACCTGCTCTAGCTGATGCTGCCTGAGCCAGCTAGTTGGACTAGATGTCCTCAGGATGTCCTGTTCCATCTAAATAATTCTGTGATTTTCCTGTATAGCTGAAGCAAAAATTTCCTTGGTGGTATATCATAGAATCATAGAATTGCCTAGCTTGGAAGGGACCTTTCAGATCATCTAGTCCAACTATCAACGTAACTCTGACAAAACCACCACTAAACCATATCTCTAAGCACTACGTCTACCTGTCTTTTAAATAACTCCAGGGATGGTGCCTCAACCACTTCCCTGGGCAGCCTGTTCCAATGCTTAATAACCCTTTCAGTGTAAAATTTTTTTCCTAATACCCAATCTAAACCTCCCCTGGTGCAACTTGAGGTCGTTTCCTCTTATCCTGTCGCCTGTTACTTGGGAGAAGAGACTGATTCCCACCTCTCGTACAATTTCATCATAAAATACCTACCTGTCTATTTACTCCTGATCTGTGGGAGATCCCAAAAAGGATTTCAAGCTGCTAAGGCATCAGATTAAGGACCAAGGAGATATTTTTCCAATAGCGATATCAAGTACTCAGCCTTAAGGAAAATACAATTTTTTGACACAAGATAATGGAGCATTTTCCTCCACGGAAAACTGTGAAAAAAGTCCAGCGGCTCGTCTGCAATCTGACCAGCTAGTAATGGTAGCTGGTGGGGAATGCAGAGTCTGCGATGCTCTAAAATCCTCGTTGTGCTTATTGGGATTGCAGCGTATGCCCATCTGCAGCATTTGTTCTTCTCCCATATTACAGGTCTGGAAATCCTATTGTGCAAGAGACCTCAGCAGTCTCACCAAGAACGTCATGTCGCCAAAGGCCACCACGGAAAGTCTCTTTCAAAGACCAGAAGTCTATGAAAGCTTTAAGATAAATGGTCACCCATCCTAACCTGAACTTCTGAAGCTATAATATATTTGAAGCTGTTAGGGAAGCTGGCAAAAGCTCAGATCAAGTACTCAAGCAGGCAGGAGTTTTTTGTCAACACATGAAGCTCAGGGGTGAATCGCAAGCAGATATTTCAGAGACTAAAGTTACCAATATAAAATGTCTAGCTGATTTTGCACGTGAGGTCGGCAAAGAGCAAAAATGTTTCAGAGAAACCAAAACAGTTAAGTGCCCACTTAGTTGTTGTGGAATCATTCCTGACAACTAACCATGGGTTGGGCATATTATAAATAACCTCGTCTGAAATCCACAGTGTGAAGAAAACATCAGAGAATTAAAATTTAAATCTTGATAAATATATACACCCACACACATGTACACACACTGTCCTGACATTTAAAGGGCAATGCTTAGCCAGCTGTGTTTCTATTTTCCTTCATGATTCACAAAAGTATGATCCTGGCTAATAATAACACACAGCAAAATGCCTTCTCTCCATATTGCTGTGATTTATGAAAAGCTTTTCTAAGATAACCGTGCCAAAGCTCCAGGTGCTGGCCAGGTTAAATTGATGTTGGAACAGAGGGAAGTACTCTTCTCTATCATTGCTGAGAAACAAATATCGCTCCAGTCTGGCTCAGTATTGCGTTTTAGAGAATAAATGAGGCTATATTTTTATATAAATGAGAGACTTGAGCTACAAAGCAGAACTACATAATTTTATATAGCTGAACAGTAATTTGGGTATCTGTAAGAGTCTGCATCTGTAAGAGTCTGCAAAGAGACTTACCATCAAGGCTCAAGGGCAGTACCTAAAATTGGGCTGGTCTTCAGCTTACGCTACCCGACCTTGATATTCATGTCCCAAATTGACTTCTATAGGGTGAAAAAGGCAGGAGAAGAGCTGTGGCATGATATGGAAGAAGGAAGACAAGAAGCCAGAACAATGGAGTCAGTTTCCCCATTTTTTACTGTTAATGAGAATATAAATATACTGAAATAGTTTTTCATGTTTGTTTACTGAGTCGTTGATGGCTACCAACTCTGAAGGTTCAGAAAATAAAGGGAATATTCACAGAGAAGAAGAGAGGGATCCTGCAGTGATCTTATCTGCACAGACCCCTTGAGTCAGCTACCTTTCACTGATGCAGGTTTGAGTAATGCAGAAATGTTTCCATGAGCACTAAAACTGCTACTAGTGAGCACAGCAATGGGCACAGGAAGCTGACATGTCTAGCAGAAATCTCACTGATTTATTCGGAACATTAATACACAGAAGTGCACCAAGTCTGTCAGTAAAGGAACATATTTGTGCAACAGGAACACCCAGCTAGGTTTGGTTTTGCGTGGTGGTAATGCTAAAAGACCTCCAGAGCGTGTTCTGTTCCCTGAAGGCAGTGGATGTGCTCTAAATAAGAAACAGTTCTCCAGGTTCCTTCGTCTACATCACAGCTGCTGTGAAAGGGCAACTAGGAATGAATCAGCTCTGCAAGCTCCCATCCAGCGGTCACCACTCTGTCCATGTGCCAGAGAAACTTAGTTTTAGAGTATATCCCTGTTTTCTGCAGGGAAAGACATTTTTTTGCCTGTGTCAGAGAAAAAACAATAACCCTTAGTTAGTCCAGTGTCAAGATCCTAAAACCCAGGACTAACGTGCTGAGTAGCATCAGAAGACACCACTTACCCTGAAGATACAGAAAAGGATTTATCCTCAGTTATGAAGCAAGAGAAGGGAACCCAAGAAAAAGGATGAGCAGGGCAGTGCCATGTGCACACTACAAGACATGTGCTGTGTAGTCATTGTAATGCTCTGGCATCCACATTTCCTTGATATCCTGTCACGAATTCAGCAGAAGACTTTGAAATCTGAAGCAAAGGCAAAGGGATAATTAATCTGCAGAGTACTAGCAACATTTTTTTTTTAAAGGAATAGATGTATTCATACTGTTGCATAAGTGAAAAGGAAGGGGGAAATACACTGGATATCCAGTATAGTGGCAAGAGTAAAGGACGTGACTAATAGCAGAGCCTGTCTGACATTTAAAAAATACAAGGGAAAAGTGTGTCTGTTGATTGGAGTAACCATTCATTCCTAAAACTGTGTAACAAGTAAGTAAATGAAGTTCACATCCCAACCAGAAGTCAAATGCAGAGCAGGAAAGTGAGAATTCCTTAACCAAGTTGCAAATGAGCCTACTGCAGCTGTGTAAGAGTGTCATTAAAAAAGAAGGTGGTGGAGGCAAATCTTACATGGATCACATTCACTTGTGATGCCAAAACTGAGAGAGGAGGATGAGAGTACTCCTTGGCATGGGAACAGTCGTCTCCATCCCTCTGCCCACTGCAATCTACCCCTTGAAGTCATGGCCAGTGAAGGTGGTTCATTGTATGTTATGGAACTGAAAATCAGTCCTAAGGACAGATACAGCCATTCTCGAAGATTCTTGTCATAAAGAACTTCAAAGGTTAATCTGAAAACATGAAGAACTGTAAAGAAGTGGAGCCAGGTAAGCTCTTGATGAACACTTCATGTGAAGTTGCCTGAGGAAACTTCAGTGAAGACATCAGCCTGTAGCAGGAGTTACTATGTATATTTACAAAGTCTCAGTAAAGGCCTGCTTAGAGAGAAAATAAAATAGCAGCCCTGAGTTTTAAATCCAACTTTCCCAAAAGTCTGTCTGATAACTATTTTACTGTCATTTTTCCATAGATTATTTCACACACGTGACCATGTTGTCTTCCTGGATCAGCTCCTAATCACTGTGCCATTCAGAACAACGCCTTTTACTTTGCCCACATTTTCTTTGCAGACGGACCGATTTTTTAATTCATTTGTGCTCCAAAGCTTGGTGCAACCCTTAAGGACTACAGTTTCTGTAACAGCATGTGTGCGTTCAAGGAAGATGCACCACTGACAGAGGGAAGAGGCATTTGAGTTCAGTTTTTCTAAACTTATAATATCAAAAATTACACAGGGAAGAGCCCAAAGAGAAGGTCTTGTAGATTCACAGCAGGGCTCCCAGAAACTGTTGGATAAGATATCAGTGTGAAAGGAAGAACTGAAGCAGTAGGGACCTCGTCAGAAAGGGAGAGTCTGCATCCTGGCTCAGTGCAACATATAATCCTCTACTGTTTGCTAAAACAAAACAGAGCAAAAATACATTTCAGAAATCAGAAGATTTGCAGCAGCTCCCTTACGAAGGAAACATGGCAATAAGCCTGCTGTGAGATGCTGAGTTGCTCAGCCACGGTGAAGTGAGCACAGATCCGGACTGTAATGCTTGATGATCAATTTGGTGCTTGTTTCTTTTCTTTTCCTTTGCTTTATTGTACTTTCATGATATTCCTCAGACAGATCCATATTGTTTACGCAGAACCATAATGCCTGAGGCTTGTAACTGTATGACCTCTCCCGGTGCAGTCATAAATCTTGCCTTTAGGTGTCTTTTCTCGAAGTTAAGTTGTCTTTTGTGTCACGTTCACTTCACTTTCTCAAACACCTCCTGCAGGTTTGGAGGGGGTTCAGATTGTTGTTGTTTTTTTTCCCTTCTCTAGCACTGCAGTGAGTTGTGGGTTTCTTGATCCCACTGCCATTATGAAGAAATGAGGTAGATAATTACGAAGAGCCAGCAGCTGTGGCTGGCAGAGGTGAGCTCTTCATGTTCCTGATGACTCCCTGCCCCTGCAAAGGGATTTTTCCTTCCCTTGCAGTAAAGTCTTGTCTTGTGCCAGCACCACGTGCTAGAGGGCACCTCTAAAACTACTCACTCAATGCCCTAGGGCTCAGAGAAGAAGTTTTTCTTGAAGCACCAAACGTCTAAATAGCTTTTGTTATTGCTCCCTGCAATACCATGGAACACTCGCCGCCTGGCTGGGCTCCTTTGCCTTGTCCCTGACGGCAAAGCAGCTTGTGCAGAGACACCTTAATATTTGTACTTGCAGGCTGGGCGTGGGATGTCCTGAGATTCTTACTCTGCCTGACACATCAGCATCTACCACCCCTTCAGTTCAACTGCTTGTTTGTTTGTTCTGTTTGTTCATCTAAATCTCACTGTTGGATATTAAACATCATTTGCAGTAACCACACAAACTGGGCGCACATGGGTTTTAGAAAGTGAAAATTACAGTGAGTGAGGAGTGACAGATTATTATTTGTGTTCTATTATAATTAATTACTTTGCACAGCTGGAAACCATGTTACAAGTCTTAGGTGTTTGCAAGAATGAATGGCCTTGTAAAATGTAGCTGGCAGCTAAATCCATTCTTGTCACCCATGCTCCTTTTTGGTGCTCTCAGTGCTGGATAGATGTGCCTGCTAAAGACTCTCATAGGCCCATTAGTGTCTGGAGTGGCTATGCTCTTAAATAGACATTTTTATTGTTCTCTGCCCTTTGAGTCATAGTAGTTGCAGGCACCTGGGAAATGCAAGACACACACAAACAGCTAGGCCGAGCCAGATAAGCAGGCCTTGCACAAAACCTGCACATAGCATATATTGATAATTACACATCAGAAGCCATCTGTTGAAATAAAATTATTTTTCAGATCCGTTTCTTAGCCCACTGGTATAATTCAGGACCCCACGCGGCTGTTCATGTAAAGAATCATTAAATCTCCATTTCTGTTTGTGAAGGAATGATGAAAAGAGATGCAAACTCTTTTCATCTGAGAATGAAATTCTCTCCCATTCTTTTCCCTGCAGTTGAATGCATTCAGTCCCGCGAAGCAGTGTGACTAGAAACAATCTCTAAAGTTGTGGTTAGCCCACCTAGGAGTGCCAGAATTGGCTGGGTGGCTGTGCAGTACTTGAAAAGGCCACAGTCCCTGCTATATCTGTCGCTGTAAGGCTGCCATGGCCAACGGGTCTGGCAGCCAGCGGGGAGGACGGGGACAAAATAAATCTGGGAAGCAGGTGACATCTGAGCGTCCTGGTACCCACCACAAAAGGATGCAACTCCCACAGCTGGCTCAGGTTGTGGAAGATGTTATCATTGCTGTAACCAAAGAGGGCAAAAAATAAGATTCTTCTTAAGACATTTTGGTTTTTTCTGCCACAATGCAAGATACCTGGGTTTGATTCTTAGGCCAAGGACTATAAACATAAATGTGGTACAGCTACCAAGCTCCTGGTAAGGAATTGCAGAAACCTTTGCCATCACAAAATTTGATTTATCTGCGCTTGACAAACATTGCCTTATCTAGTCATTCAAAGGTAGGGTATATTTCCTTCCATGATGACTGCTTTCTCTTTCTAGGGATCACTTCCAAGCAAGGTTTTAAAGGAAGTGTTTAAGAGAGACAAGCTACATCTACTTGAATCTCAATATGTGAATGTCTATGGTGGAAATGGAGGTAGGTATAGTATGAAATGGAGGAAATTTTAATCATACAAAGGAATTGGAAGTCATTCAGATATTTCCAAAATATGTTTGAATTTAGACAATGATAATGAATAACTGGTGTATGTTTGCTCTTCAACATAAAATGCAGTTAATTTATCTGGGTATGAACTCTAATTTAGTCCATTATTTCCTCCCTGGAGGCAGGCTGCTGGCTGGAGACCAGTTCAAAGCTCTATGAGGATATGGAAGCAAGGCTTAATCAACCAAGAAAACAATACTAAACATATGTTTATATTTCAATTGTCACAAAACTTCACACAGACATTTAAAATTAAAGGCCATCAAAAGGTATGCTGCATATTCAAGTAGAAACACAAATAATAGCTTTTGACAGGCCATATATGCATTGTGGGAAAATATTTCATGTGTAGTCTAAAGTATGAGTCACCAGGAAAATAAACACGTAGTACAGTGAAAAACAAGCATTATTAAAGAAAATCCACTGTGGAATATGAAGGTAGTGGGAGCAGTCAGTGTCATGAAGGCTTGAGTGTCTTAGTACATGAGAGGAATATCATCAACTAGGGAATGCAAGAAGTTCGAATATATTAAAGAAGTAATATGATCCTGCACGATACAAAGTGAAGATGGACAAATGTCTCCGACGGCTGAAGAGTGTGACTCAAACTTATTGTCACTCAAGTGCAAGAAAAGAGCTTGTTTCCTCCAGATTTTGATCCATATTAAATAAAAGAAGTCCCTTCGTATCACCATTCTTAAGAATGCCTGGCTGAAGAATAAAGGAGACTTTATCTAAAATTAATATTAGCATTTAAAGAAGACAAACCAAAGGTCAGATGTGATAAGATTTGCTGATCCAATTCACTAAACTTTATGATCATAAAGGCAAGCATATTGTACTATTGAGTAGCACTGCTTTATAGGAAGCTATCCACTGAGGTATTATTGTCACTGATTTTATGGTATGAGATTTAAATACATATACAGGCAGATTGACCTCAAGAAGCCTTGATAACACAGGTGTCATGTGCACCAAGTAATAGAAATGATTTATTTAGCAAATGGAATTCCATCAAGAAAGGTCTTTCTTGCTATCCTTGCCCCTCAGCATCCTTAAAGCTTCGTTCCTCTGTTATTCCTCTGCAGCGTACACCACAATCTGTTGAGAGGGTAACAAGGCAAAGATTCAGTCTGCATTTCAGCCTCATTCATTTGTGATGTTGAAACCAGAGATCCTGGGCGGGAAAAGACAGTTATACCCTGAATCAGTACTATAGATAAGAGACAGAAAAAGGCACCCGATGTGTAGGTCCTGCCACCTTCTCAGCAATAATCCTTCCTAGGTGAGTATTGCTGGTCCATGGAAGAAAACATTACATGAAAGTAGGAATTAGATTCAGTTCACCTAAGTTTAGGCATCTGCTCTGTAGCTGTTATCTGAGTTACCCAGGCTCCCGTTATACTGATCTTGAGGTGCAATTTATCTGTTAAAAAATGGATGTTTATTTTACAATGAGGTGAATTGCTTCCTAAATTATGAGCACATTGAATTTGCAAACAGTGGTTTCCACCAATTGATCCCAAGATCTATTTTTCCACTGGCATGAAATGGAGAAATACAATTTATTCTAGCTAATACAGTGCTATTTGTGAAGCTCCCGAAACAGGGAATACTAAAAGAGAATAGATGGAGGCAGAGAACATCCTGAGGAGCAGCTAGAGCAGCAAAGGCTTGTGCAGTCAAGACAAGGTTGTGGCAAAGGGAATTACAGAAAACATGTCATTTAGCTTCTTCCTCCCAGCTGCTGATCCCTGCACCGAGTCAGCTCCGCTTGGACTGACCCAGCTCTGTGATCCTGGCCCACTCCGCTTGTGGCAAGAAAAATTATGCTTCAGCTCAAAAAAAGCAAGAAAGGGAACAACAGGAAAGGAAAACAAACCCTGTCCTCCTTGATGTTTGATGTAGGGAGGAGAAGAAAATGGAAATATCAAAGAACCAGGGGAATGAGCTGGGAGAAAGAATCTTCAAACCACCACTGGAAATCTGAATTCTGCCAGAAGAGACCTGCAGCAACAGCTGCTTTATTGCTTTTTTTTGTTTCTGAAAGGACTGAAAGAGCCTGCCAAGGATGTGGCAGGAGATCCACTGTAACAACGTGAAGCTGAGGAAAGTTTGGGGTTTCCCTATGAATGACAGGTTAAAGGCATGACAGAAGAGAGCTCTTATTTTTCTTCCATGTTTCCTATTGCAGTCTGACTTTATTGCCCCGGGCTAATATTTTACACAGAGACACTGATAAATCTGAGCTCCAACTGCAATATGTACTCATGTAGGCAGTACTGATGCAATTGCTTAGCTGACTGTTACCTGTAAAACCTAATTAAAATCAATGAAGATTTGTAGCTGGAGGTCCGTGTTTTATCAGAGCATGAAAATGAGACAAAACTCTCAATAATATTTCTTTGTTTTTCTATTTATCTTTGCAGTTATCTTACAGTAACATGTAAACAACCATCACCTCAGAGTATTTACGATAGACCTGACCAAAGTTTATCTGTCAACCCTGTAGGAATACTGGCATAGTTAACATTTTCTTCGTCTCTAAGCCTGTCATGGGATTAATCTTTTGCTCTCTGGTGACAAGAAGGAAAGTGATTTTAGGCTACCATCAGTGCTAAATCCTGTGATAAGCTTTCTAATAATGTGGGTCTGAGACCCATCAGCTTGACTTTCATCCAGGACTTTTTAGCTTAAAAAAGCAATTGTCTTTTCCCTGGAAAACCCTAAACAATGCCTTTAAAGAGATGTAAGGAAAGAAAGGTCAGAATCTGAATTGAGATTTGATTAGCTGCCTCTTCACAGACAACATTTCTAGCAGACATTTCTCAAGCCATGAAAGATCCAGGGTCCAAAACTATCATTTGAGATCATGCTTCTGTCTGGTGTTTCTTTTTTCCTCTTTCTTTAAAATATCAAACTTTGATCACATACAGAGTTCTCAGGTGATATCATACTAGTGTTTGGTCACCACAGTCAAATCTCTTTTACCAGGAATCATAGAATCATAGAATGTGTTGGGTTGGAAGGGACCTTTAAAGGTCATCTAGTCCAACCCCCCCGCAGTAAGCAGGGGCATCTTCAACTGGATCAGGTTGCTCAGAGCCTCAGGAAAATAGCACAAAACAAAACAAATATCAGTCTGGGTCTTTTCACCCAGTCCTCTGTGTACAAGCCTTCTCAGCATCATGGAAGACTTTTAAAGGAGAAATGACAGCAATGATGTCTTCTTCACTTGCCTGCAATGTGTCTGAAGATCTTGCAGACCGAGAGGCATATAAGAGAACTTCATTTTCCATGTAGCTTTGCACATGATAAGTCCCACAACAGAAGCAGATGAGCTTTGTTTCCTTTCTCAACTGTAGGTACCCATCTCCATCACTAAAAAACAATAACAAGTTTGCAGACACTCTGGGTTAATGTCCCTAAATCAGCTAGAGATTTCTCGTGTAGCTCCATTCCGGTTTCCAGTACTCAATACTAGGTGTCGTAAGCAATGCATCTTGGCGGTAAGTCTGGAAGTCTCCCTCTGCCCATTTAGATATGGTAGAAAATCCACTCGTCTACTTTGTAGGATCATCACACTGTTGGGTTCATGAATGTGGCAACAAATTAAAGGCAAAGCAACCCAGTACTGCCTGTATGCTGCAGCTTTAAAACGGTTCAGTTCCCTTAATTTTTCCTTCAGCAGTTCACTACCTGCAAATGGCGTACTCCTTAAGTGGTGGTAAAAATAAAAATGGAATGATCATACCCTCTAGTGATGTCATCAATGTTATAATTTCTTAATATTAAACATAAAAGGTGTGGCCAAGTATTTGCTGATTCTTCTCGTTGAGTCATTTGTGATTATATATTTTTTTATTTCTGCATTACATATGCAAAATAGTTAAGATTTGTGGTTTATACCATTGTGAAGTTGTGCCATGGGTTGCAGCAGAAGTAAGGTCAAGGCTCTGAGTGACTTTGAAGACCAGAAGTATTTGATATGGAAGCAAAGGGTCGGGTGAGTTTCCCATCTCCCAGTCCTGTGTCCAGAATATTCAGTTGTTGCTAAGCGCCCTGCATTTTGATGGCAAAAGCACCAGATCTGCAGCAGCTGATACACCTGGCATTTGGCAGTGCTTTAAAATTTGAAAGGGAAACAAAAAAAAAAGCTGAAGCTTTTACTTTGAGCACAATTTTTGATGTGTTACTAAAACTGTGGCAATAGGATCACTTTGCTGTTCAGAGTGTGCAATCAAACTGACAGATAAAGATTGCTTTTGGCTTTAATTCATTATTCTGTCAAGGATTTAGCCATGTCAACCAATTAAAAATTATGTGAGTTGAAAATAACTGCACTTGTTATTTTTTTTACCAATTACCATGATGCCAAATCCTTGAGAGAACAGTGATTTCTGGGCAACGCCAGTTGTTTGTTGTTTTTTTTCCCTTTTCCAGCTGTGTATTTTATCTTCCTCTGGTGTTTTTTGAGATAATATGCCACCCTGTTATTTATCAGAATTTGATGCCTGTTTTTTGATATGTAGAGATATCCACAGGCTCCCCTAACCTTGCCTCATGTTGCCATGTTGTATGAATTATTCAGAAAGTTTAGCTTTTGAAGTGGTCAGTAATTACATAACTTAACAGCCAGATAAAAGAGAGAGGGAGAACATGAAGGGACATCACATAACAGATTTTCTATCCTTCAAGTAGGGCCTTAGTGGATAAATTTTAGAGACAATGTGTAATTAAATGAGTATATTTAATGTACTCATTGGCATTTTACATTTTTAGAGTTCAAGGTTTCCCTCCTGCTGCCTAAAGAGCCCTTAGCATCTCTTTTCCCTTATCCACCTGCCTACCTGTTGAACTATTCCTCATCTTGGGGTTAGTAAATCCTTAAAATACTGGATTATGAGAAATAAGAATGTAAGAAATGCCAATCATCTATGTATAGGTGAATACCAATTCTGTCTTTGACGCTGGCAGAAAGAGGTACTGTTTGAGGAGAAGACAAAAGCCTTGCCTCTCTCCTTTCCTTCAGCACTTGAAATGGTTCTGCTGGCATGTTAGGGGCTCCTTCATTTAGTATTTGTTTTGTATCTGTTGTCCGTGAATTTGCATTTTTTAATATTCTGGTATAGTTTGCCTTCAAAGCCTCCTGTGGCAGCAAGTTCCAGAAGTTGTACTTTTTTTTAAACCTGTTTTAAGTTCACCTCCTGCTAGTTTCAGCAAGTGCTCTCTAGTTCTAGTGTTGGAGGATTTGAGGGGTAGCAGTTCTGCATTTACTTCTTCCTCTGCCTGTGTGATTTTTTAGAGTTCAGCACTATGCAAGCTTTGTTTGGATTCTTCTTCTCTGAATACATTACCTTCTGTTTCTCTAGACCAAAGCTCACCTGTAACCTTTTTGACTACGCAGCTTTGTGAAGGCTTGATGTAATGCCTTGACATTGATACAGCTTTTGGCTACCTGAAAGATTTTAATACCATCCTCAGATTTTGAGATTCCACCACATGTTCCCTTTTTTGGGTCATTGATGAGATATTAAATAAAACTGGTCTCAACACTGACCCACTGCTGAGTATCCAGTCTGAAAACCACTAAGCCCTACTCTGCTCTTCTTATCCTTTAACTAGCTTTAAATTCATAGAGGGACCTTCCTTCCAAATTCATAACAGCTTCATTAGCTTAATAACCTTTTGCTGCAGAATATTGTCATAGGTCTTTTGAAAACCCACATTTCTCATATCCACTGGGTCTCCTTCACCCATACATCTGCTGGTAGAGCAGCAGCAGGCTGGTGAGGCAGACTCCCCCATTACAGTAGCACTGCTGACCCTATCCCAACAGTCTGTGCACTCAATGATCTTCTTTCCTTCTGTTTCTTACATCTTACTGGTCATAGAAGTCCTCCTCATAAATAAGAGTCACACTGGAAATTTTGACATATCTTGACATATGCTTCACGTATATTTACCTAAAATAAATGTAACTCCTCTGACTGATCTGCTCCCTTGTCCCTGAGTGCAGTTTCCCAGGGAGTGCTATTGACTAACTCCTTGAAGAGCTGGAATTTCGCTTTCCTAAAATTCAAGGTCCTGGCTTTACTCTTCATCTGGCCCATATCCCTCAGGGCTGCAATCTTCACTAGTGCATAATCACTGCAGCCCAGGCTGCCTCCAGTCTTGACGCCTCTGATTAACTTCCTCGCATTGATTCATTTCCTATGAAGCTGTTCAACACTTCTATCAGACTGCTTTGTTTTCTTTTACGTTTGTGGCAGAGAGTTTACCTGGGCTTCTAAAAGTACTTTTGAACAGACATCAGATTGCTTGGAGGCTTATTGCTTGGTAGCCTTTTAGGCTTTTTTTTTTTATTTTTGCTAATGGTGTCATTTTTATATAGTTCCATATGTGCTCTATTTGACCTTCTCTCTCTCTCCACAGTAGTATATCTAATCACATTGTTATCACTCTTACAGACTGACCTCCCTTTCTATGTCTTAAATTTGGTCCTTCAAGACCAAATTCAGAATGGCATCCTGTCTTGAGTGTATTGAGACTAGTTTTTCTAGGAAGCAGTGATTTATTGTGTCCAAAAAATTTTACCATCTTGGTAAGACATTGATCCAGTCTATATGCAGATCATAGAGAACTCCCACTATTACCATTTGCTCCAAATCTGCTTTAAAAAAGGCCTAGCTTTAAAACTCTTGGTTTCAAGAAGAAAGTAACCGACACAGGTCATGAATCTTAAGTATTTGTGTTTAAGACCTAGATTCAATCAACTGCACGTGACTGTCCATCCATACTGAGGTTGCAGCTGTGGAAGAAGCTTCCCAAAACAACCTGAAGCAAATCAGTGTATTCCACCACCAGGTGAGGTTTACCATCATTTTTGTGACTTTTCCATAGCTCTGGTCTTTAGTGTTACATTTTAGAGTAGCATGAAGGAACAATTCCTGTCAATCAGAATGTCGGCATTTCAAAAGCGGTTTTCAGAAAGGCAGCAGTTCAGATCATATCACATATTTCTTTCTGTAGTGGAATGATCGTGTTAAATGTTGTGTTTTGCTGTATCAAAATACTACATTATGTTAAAGAAAAACAATGAATATATGGTTAGATTTTTAGTCAGGTGTTCAAATAAGAATCAGCACGAGATAATCACAATGATATAACACCTATTTTGATGCAAATAGTTCCTCCTCTGAAAATTGTAGCTAGATCAGCACCTTCCTACAGAATGGTTCTAATTTGACTGCCCTACAGGAAACCTTTTCAACCATACCTACTGTGCTTTTTGCAAATCTTTTTTGCAGCTGTAACACTGCAAATATGCCAATGTGATTGTCTCCATATCACATTCATAGACTCTGTGTTCAGACCCTTTGCTGGGGGTATCTAGGAGAAATGGAAGTGATGGCAGGTTTGATGGTGAAGTCAGCTGTGTCTGTCAAGGGTAAGGATTCATCATTTGCAATGAGAGCAGGTAAATAGCTCCATCTATTTCCCACACATTTACCAGTGTCCCCCAGTAAGTCCTTTCTGATTTTGAGCTTGTCAAACTGTCTTCAAGGAGTTGCAAAAGCTCACAAAAAATCAGTTGAGTAACCTGATTTTCAACAGAGAGAAAAACTAGCAAGTCCAGGACCCTCTATTGTAAAAATCATGGGTGGTACGCTCTCAGTAAATGACTTTCAGGGTCTTCCTTATTTCCCACAGAACGCTAGACATTATAGCTAAGCTGCTTGGCAGAAGCACTTATCTGGGCAGCAAGTCTTTAGAAAAGTCACTTTTGGAACTGCTTCTGTTTTTATTGGACCACCATCTAACTTGAAGCTGTTCACTCATTAGCTGGATCTGTGCAGATACTTTAATCAAACTCCAGCATTCTCATTTTCAATTAAAAAAAGGTTTTATGATCTACTGACAACACCACTTAGTCACAGATAGTATTGAAATATGTGTTCTCAAACAGTTTTAAACAGGAGATTTCTTTTTGCCTGATCAGCTGTATTTTAAACTACTCCAATCAGAGAAAATAACTCTTCATCTCTGACTGTCCCTGAAACAGTTCAAAGGAGTCCCCGTGGTACATTCAAGCCCTTAGGGCAAAATGTCATTATGAATGTAAGAATATTGTAGAGGATCAATGACTTTCAGAAGGTCAGGCAAATCTTCTTCTGAAAAAAAAAAGAAAAAAGAAAAAAAAAAAAAGAATATTTCCATGTATTAAATCTTGGTGTGGTATGGAAAAAGATTATTTCTGCTGAAGATGGCTCAGTCACACACAGAACCTCTTTCTTCAGGCCACCAATATTTCCTTTTTCTCATTTGCTGCTATAGCACTAGCAAAACTCAATATTTCTAAACACTTCTTTGCTATTTGCTTCATTTTATAGGATACTTCCTTGAAAATCATAGGGCTCCCATGTGTTAAGATGGGAGATCTCTTCATCATGTTGCAGGGTGGCTTCTCAGGACCCTATTAATTGGAGAATGTTGCTTTCTGGGAATTTTGCTTCAGTATCAGCAATTCACCTCACCTTGTCTGTGTTTACCAGGGCCTGTAAACCAGAGACCTTAAGTAACAGTCAGTTCAAAAAATTAAGTACTCCCTGTCCCACATCAACCACTCTCAACAGGTCTGCTAATGCTTCCAGATCTTCTTTGAATTTCTAGTCAAAAGTCTTTGTTGATACGTAAAGCAGGAAATATGGTTGCATGAGAAAAGAGAGGTATGGTACACTACAATAATTACAAAAAAACCTAAGAATAGGACACGGCTCGTAATGTATCAAACATCCTAAACGTGTCTGGGTTAGTTTATGAAATATGTGTCACTCACTCACAGGAAGGGACAAATGTCCCTAAGACATACTGCTATGTCTTTAAAAGAGGGTTATTTTTAAAATTACCCAGGAATAATAGATTGATACGGAATTTGGACTGTGCCCACTTTTTCTTCCAGCAGGTAGAGCACCCTTCTCTACAAACCACAGAGAACACACAAAGTAGCTATGTGTGGGGAGACCTCATGGTGGGAGGCAGGTGGTGAATGATGTTCGTATTTTCATATTATTCATCCCGAATTCCCATTCTTGGCTTGATTCATCTCACCATGTTTTTACTGCTTAACTGAGATGCTAGGATGCATTTCCTCACATCTGGCTATGTCTCCAATGCAGATGTCAGTGTCTGAGCTCGTCAACTCCCATTACACTTGATGGAAACATCATCAATGCAGTCAGTGGAGCCTGGGTGAGATTTATCTGACCAAAGGCAGACATCTACTCTGGGATGAGAGGAATCATAATCTAGACTCCACTGTCAATCTCAGCTAGGTGTTCATTCACTCATGAGGGGAGTCCAGCATGGTTTGCTCAGATGTGCACCTGCATTGTTCACAACTGTAACTTCTCAGATGAATTTCCCCCACCCCCAAGCTACATGTGCCATCCACCCAAGTCACCAAAAGGGATTGAAATCCATATCCAGAGAATGATTCACATGCAGAAAATTCATATTCACATTTCCCTTCTGACAGATTCAGATCAGTGACTAAGCCCATGCTCCAAACTTCAGCTGAATCCAAAGGGCACAGACATACCCTGTGTGACCCACAAGATTTGGGGTTAAAACAAGTTACTTTAGCATCAAAGGCAGCTGTAAATCATCTGCTTTGCAATAATTGTTCCTGTACGTGTTATTCCTCAGTAGTACCCTACAGTAAACACAGGGCAATCTGAGGAATTTTAGCCCTTAAAGAAAAAAGGGCTGAGCTGCCTTGAGCTTATTGAAGAGGACAATGTGATAAAGGCGAGTGGAAGACAACAACTGAGTGGGTGACATAAGGGATGAGATTCATCTGATGAAATGTAAGCTTCTTTTACCTGTGTTTAGGTATAAGGTGGTCACCCAGGGCTTGTTCACTCAGTTCTTCTCATCCTGAAATAGTTCTCCAGAATGTGTCAGATGAATCGCTCCCTAAATTTACATATTGTTTCTACTGACTGGAAAAGGAGCAGTGATTAGGTCACTTAGAGATGTACACACACACAGTCAGAAAGGATGAGCCCCTCTCGTGGAAACTTTTCATTCCACAGCAATTTACACAGATGTAATGCTGTCCCAAAGTGATATGTGCACATGCCCATGACTTTTCATGAGCTGGGTCAGAGATTAAATTTTTCCTCCTGTTGAAGAGTGTCTTGCCCAGAGAGAGGTGATGGGGCACAGCTGCAATAATGATTTTTTTATGAGCTTTTTTTGTGAGGATCATCTTTTATTCCAAACCTTTTAGGAGAATAACATTTTTACATTAATTAGCACTTTTATTTGTGTATCTGTGGAAGCATTTCACAAATTTCATTTTTATTTATGAAAGCATTTCATGCTGCCTTCAACACTGTCCCTAGAAACTTGGATTGTTTGCATTAAAAATAATAATAAACAAGCAGGAGTTCATTTGAAAATAACAAGGTCTCTGAGCAATTTCATTGTGTTTGGAAAGAGGGTCACTGCTGAAAGCACTTTCATTGAGCCTGATTAGATAGAGCATGGGGGGTTTTGCTGCAAATATTTTTATTCCAGCAATGATGATATTAACCATTTGAAGTCTGATGTACAACATGAAGGCAGAAGAACAACAATCAAATTGTTCACTGGAGGCTCGTTTAACCTCTCTGGGTCTTTCCTATGAACTCTCCTGTCCACTCTGCCAACAATCACTCAGAGCACCAGAAAGAACTTTTAGATGGGAAAACTATACAGGTGCCACAGGGCAATTTTTTAGAGTATGAGACTGTCTCACAAATTCTCCACGCTATATAGCTCCAGTTTCAGCGCTGAAAGAAGAGCCATGACAAATTAGGAGCGCTAACATTCAGGCTGTATGTGGTGTGATTAATCCTTTCTCTCCTGCCATTAACCCCTCTTTGAGGCAGATCAAGTGAAGCCCGGCTCAACACCAGCTGCAACCACCCACACACTGTGCAGTGGGTCTCTTGTAGGGTGAAATTTATGGTTTTGCTGAAACACACCGATTTTGCTCGTGTAATCGGTCTGCAGACCTTTGCACTGATTCTCTGTGAAGAATGTAAAGTGAACCAGCTCTTGAAGACAGCTCTGATGGCCCCTGTTTGGTAGTACAGATGGCTCTGGCTAGCTTGAAAATCAGAGAGAAGAGTTCAGGCTGTACCGGCAAACCCAGGCTAGCTTTAAGCTAGCTCAGTTCATCTAGGCTGACCTCTTCAGTGTGTTCCCAGATGGCAACTTGTACAGACTGTGCTGCCACAGCTACCCTCTTGTTGATGACAGTTAGTGTAAGTTCATCTACACGTATTCCAGGCATAATTCTGGTTACTTAAGATACAGGGCTGTCTGGAGTTTGTAAGAGACTGCCCTGAGCAAGGCTGGGAGTAAGTCAACACATATTCATGAGAGCTGTGGCCGGCGCTCCTGGAGCTTGTTCAGAGAAGGGCAACAAAGCTGGTGAGGGGTCCAGAGCACAAATCTTATGAGGAGCGGCTGAGGGAACTGGGTTGTTCAGCCTGGAGAAAAGGAGGCTGAGGGGAGACCTTATCGCTCTCTACAACCACATGAAAGGAGGGTGTAGCCAGGTGGGGGGCAGTCTCTTCTCCCAAGTAACAGGTGATAGGACAAGAGGAAATGGCCTTAAGCGGCAGCAGGGGAGGTTTAGATTGGATATCAGGAAAAATTTCTCCACTGAAATGGTTGTCAAGCATTGGAACAGGCTGCCCAGGGAAGTGAGGGAGTCACCATCCCCGGAGGTATTTAAAAGACATGTAGATGTGGTGCTGAGGGACATGGTTTAGTGGTAACTTGGTGATGCTAGGTTAACAATTGGACTTAAACGTCTCTTCCAACCATAATGATTCTATGATGCTACAAAAAGACAGAGAAGGAAAAATGGTGACTGGCTTTGCACTTGGCAAACAGGGCACAGTTTTGTTCTGCAAAGCGTCCTGCATCACCATGCTTTGTCAACCGATGCCTTGGTTCTCCGTCTGCACTCTGGTGTGTGGTGAAGGTGAACTGACCCATCTGGCAGATGCCAAGGCCCTGCAGCAACAGGGGCAGGATGGATGGCAGACAGACGGTGGAGCTGTATGACTGGGATGTGGGTCTCAAATGGTTGCAACAGCATTCTCAAAGTTCTGACATTTTTTCGTTCCCTTCTGGAAAATGTGCTTTGAGGAAAACTTGTGGCTGACAGACCACCAGTAGCTCCTGAGACCAAGTCACCCCAGAGCGCTACTGTGAAACCATAAAAAACAGGAAAATGTCTGAACCCTTCATTACAGTTGTTTACTTGGCAGATTGTTGGGAACGGTTAGCATAAGCGGAGATGTAAGGGGGGGAATCCCATAGAGATGTGACTGATTTGGGTAAAGAACCACTTGTGATAACATAAAAACCCTATAATCTGGAGCTGGAGAAAGTGGCGGAGAGCAGGGAAACGCTTCCTTTATGTCCCTCATGCCCAACATTCCTGGGCCAGGCAGGTTATACCTGCAGTCAGGTATCCAGTGGGTGCAACAGGACCATTTCCTTAAGTAACTATTTGTTACAGTATGCTATGTACTGCCATACTGAGTGGTATAGCAGCTCAGAAAACTCGGGAGAGAGAGAGAGTGTATCTACCAGCATCTGTGAATGAGCAAGCTCCTCTGCTGCTGCTTTAAACAGTTATTTAATTTAAACTTGTCTTAATTTAATTCTCCTGCTCTCAAGCTGTCAGCTCCTGTCTCCGCAGTGCCGAAAAGGCCAGCCTTCACTGCCCATTAATCCAATTTATGCTCAAGCACCGTCGCCTTCCTCCCAGGCTGCCCATCATCCGGAGAGGAACTCCCTGTAAAAATCTGCAAAGCTTTAACGTTTTCATCTTGTGAATGGCTATTCAGCTGGGATGCCTGTAAAGCAGCCCAGCCATAGACAAGGACACCAGTCTACTCTCTCTGCTGCCTCTCATATTGAACATGATGGTTTAATATGATTTCATCTTTTCCACTCTTCATCTCTCCTTTTCTGCTATAGTCAAATTACTCATAGTCTATACTACGTACGCCACCTTGAGCAGGTGTAACAGTATATTCCTCGGCTGAAAGGACTATTTTCCCTGCTCTTTGACCAGCATCTTTAGGTCTTAATCCCTTACAAGGACTTCCGGGCCTTCACACATATTACTACCAATAATAACGTCACAAACAATTTGGCCTGTGGCTGTCACTTTCAACATAAGCGGGGTATTGCTCTCAATTGCTGCAGTTTTTCACTTCACTTTACAGCAACGTGTTCTGGTATATTTAGAAGGATGGAAGACATTAAAGCAAACTATGACTTTTTCTCCACTCGTTCCCTGGTCTTTAACCCTTGAAGTGCCAGCTAGATTAGCACAGTTACTCTTGAATTATCCTTAAATAGTCTTAAATAAAGGGGAGAGGAGAATTAGGTGTCAAATGTCAATTCACCAGCCTACAGTATGGCTAGAGCTCAGGTTGGCTATAAACACGATGGATTCCAGTAGAGTCACCTCAAATATATGGAAGTATAGCCGAGAGCTTAATTTGATCTTAAAGTAACATTTCAGAATACTCATCAGAGCAGTGACTGGATTTTTAATAGCAGCACTTAACTACATTTCAGTCATGCCGTGTTGTTAGTGTTGGTGGGAATGTTCAGGTGTAATTTGTCTCATGGTTTCTGAGTAAGCGAAGTGGAGACAGCAATTCTAGCAATGAAAGCTGGAACTGTGTTTTCCGTACTGGCAGAAATAGAGTCCTATGTCTATATTCTAGAATGGAAATTAATGGAAAAACTTGGAGCAGAAAGTGCTATTCTAAAAATAACAACAAAAAAATGAGCCAGTGATTATCTTTTTCACCGAGGCAGCTATTCTGTTAACTGCAGTGTATATGCAAGGCGTGAATAAGCCCGCAGTTCTCTTGACAGAGAGACAGCAATCAAATCATGCAACATGTTCTTCTGCTGTCATGTTCGATACATTAAATTGTGCTGAGCAGGCATCAGCAGAAAGCCTGTAGGACTTGGAAATAAGCATTGTGCCATCAAGAGAAAGCATTACAAGTTAGTTAGACATTTATGCTAGAGATAATAGCATCTTTATTACTGGAGACAGGAATGAGCTAGAGAGCTGAGAAGCCGGACCAGGACACAAGTATTCTTCTAGTTTAAAGAACTTTCTTAGTGTAATTTTAATTCCAAGCTAGTGCATGCTTGGGTCAAAGGACTACAGACTTTATTCACATTTTGTCTGTTCATTACTAAGTCAAATTGTTTACTGCCTGAAGCAGTACCAATTCCAACAGCTCACTATTCCGTGCAACAGTCTTCACCCAATGGCTTCTGTTACCATTCAATTTAAAACATTTGGTCTAAGGGAAGGAAAGGAAAATTGTGCATGTATTTTTATAGCATAGCATATGAAGATGCTGAGGAAACTAAAGCAATATTAGCGTTAATCATAATTTAATGATATCATTCAGTATTACCATCTGTTGTAAGAAAATGACCTGACAGCAAAACAACCAGAGCTTGACAAGCCAGACTGCATGTAGACAATAAATCATTTGACAAATACAATCTGCTTTCATTCCTTTTTGCTAACTAATCTATGTAACAGCTCTGCTGAGTTACTGGATCTTAGAAAGATACTGCTGGCTCCTGACATGTACACATGGCTACTAATGCAGTGAGAAAAAGCTTACATTTTGCCTAAGGGCAAACAAAATCCAGCTTTATTGACGTGCACTGGAGGATGTTCTGAAGATCAGTAGGGAATTAAAGATACAGAACTACTAAAGGGACATCAGCAAACTGTAAGAAATGTCTGAAATAGATTCCTTTTCCATGCTGATTGCTATAACAATTTTACAGTCATAAATAGTAAAGCAGATACTTGTAGCCAAAATAATCAATATATTAATAGACTAACAGACCAGGGGAGAATGAAAATAAATTTCCCCAGAGAGAAATCCTGGTATGCGCCTCCTCAGGACTCTGAAATAGATACATCCTATGTTAGGACTGTGCTAGAAGTTTAAAGGTGCAGACATGAAAAGCAAAGGTCAAAGCCATGGCAATGACCATGGCTGAGATTTTCCCTACAGGCGCCAGACTTGTAAGCGCACAGAGCTGCACCAGAGGGGCATTGCAATGGGGCTAAGGCTGGTGGCAACTGCATCCACAGCCTGAGAGTGATCCAATGAACTTGTGCTTAAATTTCATGCAATAAACTAAACCTTTCGTCCACCTGGTACCAAACCCCAGAAGCTCATTTCACTTCTCCTTCCTACAAGCTGAACCTTTTTAAGCTTAAGAGTGACTCTGACACCACCTCTCCCTCGCCCAGAGAGAAGCGGTACTAGCCATGCCAGGACCAGGGCTGCTGAGTGACGGCTCTCCTAATGTGAGCCAGGCATGTGTTTACACAAGGCGCAGCCTGGTGCATGGGGCTGTGATTGTCCACCCACTGTGCTTGGATGGGCCTCACTCAAGCACGTTTCTTTTTGGCCTTGGGCTTATTGTCAATGGATCGTTTATTTTTAGCATCTACCACCTGCTGGGTTGGGCTTGGAGTCCACACTGGACCTATCAGCTGCTTCACCAGCAACTCTTAGCTCTCCCCCTCACTCTGCTTGGGCTACTTTGAGGGGTTTCGTGCTCACCTGAGAGGGCTGTGGGCTGTCACTGCCTGCAGCCCACTGTGATATGCTGACTTCTTGCCAACCCCCACGCACATTACCGCGTTGGTTTGCCGGTTTTCCTGTATATTGGTCTTGCATTTTTCTCTGCCTAAGATGAGTATGGTGCAGTAATCTTACACTGCTAAATAAAAGAGGGCCAGGGAGTGATCCCTGGATCTGGTGCCAAGAGGTGCAGACCTGCTCGTGTCTGCATTGTTTAGAACTAGGTCCTTGCAGAGGAAACCAGCCAGGACCACCTCACACAGCTCTTGGCCATGAGTTTCCTCTGCTCTGGGGTTTTTTCCCAAACATCTGAAATACTGTGAAGGCTGTGGTAAGACCACCTGCATAGCTGTCATAGGACACGAAGTGCGGTATGTATTGCAGCTCCCATGGTGCCTGCGAGGGCACAGCGGGCTGACTGAGTGTGCCAAGCCTGGTGCAACAGCACTGCAGCGTTTGTATGATGGAAGGACCCAAAACTGATCCTTTCTCATCTACTATTGTCTTTCAGGAATGTCCCTGGGATAAATCATTCCCTGAAAGACACCCAGGCTTCATCTTGGAAAGAGAGGCTTAGAGCAGCCCAGGACAGAGCTAGGGAGCAGTGCAACAGGCCACACGGACAAGCAGCAGTCCAGGGCTAAACCTGATAACCACATCTTTTTCTTTTTTTTAACAGTGTACATAATCACATAAAGGGAGCACCTTTTGTTCCAGATTGGGCGGATGTTCCACACCACATAAAGGATACACGCTCTAACCCGTGTTGCGTGAGCGTTCAATGTCAATAGACACATGCTCAGAGGAGGTGTGCTCATGTTCCATGTTGTTCATAGAGTCTGTGCTGATCCATTTATGGCCTGCAGGGCTCTGTAGGTGTGCTTCAGAGCTCATGCAAGACTGCAAAAGATCAATTGAATTGTGTTACCTGTTTCCATTTTTGCATTTTCAGAGCTAAATTACACCTTTCTCAGCTTCAGTTGCTGGAAGGAGGAAACATGGAAAGGTTTTTCTTCTGCAGGGAAGTCTCAAAAGGGATGAACAAGATCTGGTATGCAAGTCTGGTGGAGTATCCGGGGCTGGGGGATTTAAGGGGAAAGCAGTTCCATAGTCTTGCATGCCAAAATAACGTCATGAGGAAACTCATAGCATCATGTTCTCGAGATTCAGAAGCCATCAGGTCACAAGACATCTACCTAAACTTTTCCCCAGCATGCTTCAACATCACCAGAAGCAAAATAGAGCCATCAAGTAGGTTATCTCATAGGTGATAGCATTTTGCCGCCTCAATATTCTTTAAAGTATTTTGTCTCCCCGTCAGGCTGTTTCATATCTAAGGCAAGATGCCCCTTTACAGAATCACAATCAAATAAGCTTCTAAAAGTATAATATATATTACCCAAACTCATTAAACTCTCTATTATATCAGTTCATTGCTTCATTCTGTTTGTCAAGGGATCAGTGGAAGCGTAAGTTATGTCCTACAATCATGGGAAACTCCAGAGGTAATAGCTTGCTACATTTTTTTTCCATGAGATTTGTGGATGATCGGCCTAAAGTTTTCCATGTAAGAGTTTGACAGAGTAAATGACCTATAGAAGGAGAGTTCATAAGAGATGAGTTCAGTTGATGCAGGAGCTTCAACAGGCCACATGTATATAATTATCTGCTGAATCAACAAGATCAAAAGAATATATAAACTTTTTTGAAATTATTAATGACTCAAAATTTTGCAGTTCCAGGTGTCCACCTTCTACCTATTCTTTGGAAAGCAGGACCTTGCCTTGAGCAAAATCAAAGCACCAAAAATTTCTAGACTTTTTTTTTTCTTTTAATGATGGCAAGAAAAAAGCAACAGCAAGAACAAACACAGATGCTAACACTGAAAGTCAGGTTTCCAGCTGTGCCACCACCTACATTTCGGTTTAAGTGTTCCAGCATGCACATATTTAGCACCAATGCCTACAATGAAAAGCACTGTGCTATATAAGGTCCCTCTGTTGAGTAAGTTATTTTGTGGAATTCCTCAGATAATGAAAATAGAGAGATCTGACCTTTTCAGGGACAAAGATTTAAGAAGCTTGCTACACAATCAGGGCTTCCCCATAAAAGTGCAGCACCATTAGAACCTGAGGCAAGTCAAGTCAAACAATTTACCACATGAAGTCTATTAAGAAAGCTAATCAAGTATCACCAAATGAGGCAACGAACCAGGGACAAGATACACTGTGAGGTTCACTGCTGCTATAGAATTAAGCTCACTGGTGTCTGTGGCAAATAACATCTTCAGCTGATATATTTGAATATTTTCCACCAGAAAAATGAGAGAGCATACCCACAGTGAAAGGAGAAAAAAGAATAAAGTCACTATGAAAAACAATTTCATCTTGAAAGTAGCTGAAATGTGGGTCCAGACTTTGATCTCTTACAGGAGGAAATGTTTATGCTACAAGTGGTTCCATTGACTTGGAAAACAGTACTCATGGAGTAAGTTCCTCTTCCATATGAGAAACCCATAAGAGCTTTTATCAAGTAGATTACACTGTCAAATACTGACTAATCACAAGAAACTCCTCCCACTCTATGTTAAAAGAATCCCTGACTGTGATGAAGGAAAACAATGAAAGCAGAAATCATCTTGCATGGTGTTTTTATGGGTGAATAAAGGGATTGATTTTTCACACAAATCCATTTCTTCCAGCTCCATTTCTTTGGAACAGGTTTTAGTAATTCACAATTATAGTCAGGAGATTGAGCTACAAACAGGACCTACCTTTTGTGACATAAAATATTGCATGTAGACTTCAAAGCCATGACACCAACTGTATCAGTGAATATGCATAAAAACCCTGTCTGCAGGCAGGCTGGGGACAGAAAAGGGAACGAATGCATTCAGGTCTCTGAACATACCAGAGACATGGTCAGTCTAAAGCATTCAGAGCATTGTAGATTTAGCCAGTGAACAGTGTGGACAATATCCTTCATTGCAGAGAAGTTACTGAGCTATAGTTAATTATAACTGATGTGCGTTGTTCTGGATGTAGAGGAAAACAGGGCCAGATGCATCCATGATGTGGATGGAAAGGAGAACCTACACAGTCAGGCAGCTGCTTACCCTTGTGTGCTATAATGAACACACTGCTGAGAGTGATGCTAATGCTTCCTTTGACTTGTTCTCCCCCACTGGCTGTTTCCCTCCTTTTCTTCCTTAGGAAAGTCCCTGCTTGGATAAAAATTCGTTATTCCCTCTAGCTGTCTAGCATATTTGTAAAGCCTTGTTGTGTAACCTAAAATCATGATATGCAATGCTATTCCTGTGTTTGGAGAAAGACTAAGCAGTCACAATGAGAGCATGAATTATACGTTATTTTATTAAAAATTCTCTTTAACTTTTTCATGGAGGCAGATTAAGATGAGTTCAAAATATGCTTTGAAATTTAACTTAAGCATTCAGAAAAGGTAATTCAACATCAGTTTTCTCGAACTCTAAAAGCAAATAAAAACCAAAGTTATATTCCTTTCAATTTTAGTGAGGGTGCTGGAAATTAAGAGGAATTGATTAGCTACAAGTATAAAATATAAACACTAACCAGCCTGTCTCTGTTGACAAAGCTGTTTACAATGAAGAGAATAACTAGTAAAAATCAGGTCCTCTAACATCGAACACATCATATCCAAAGAAAAGCAACAAAACTGGTGAGAGGTCTGGAGAACAAGCCTTATGAGAAGCAGCTGAGGGAGGTGGGGGTGTTCAGCCTGGAGGAAAGGAGGCTGAGGGGAGACCTTCTCACTCTCTACAGCTACCTGAAAGGAGGGTGTAGAGAGGAGGGGGTCGATCTCTTCTCCCAAGTAACAAGTGACAGGACAAGAGGAAACAGCCTTAGGTTTCACCAGGGGAGGTTTAGGTTGTATAGTAGGAAAAAATTCTTCACTGAAAGGGTCATCAAGCATCGGAACAGGCTGCCCGGGGAAGTGATGGAATTGCCATCCCTGGAGGTATTTTAAAGAAGCGTAGATGTGGTGCTGAGGAACATGGTTTAGTGGTGCACTTGGCAGTGTTAGGTTAACGGTTGGACTTGATGATCTTAAAGGTCTTTTGCAAGCTAAATGATTCTGTGGTTTCCATTGGGAATACTTTGTCCCTTTAGAGGAATTTCAAATTTCAGCCAAGACCCATATTTCAGAGTTGGACCCTCTATCTAAGCCAGACTTGTGACCCTTTCATACATTTCTTTTACTCTCTCGACTCACTTCTTTTCAGAAGACATCTTGTTTGGATTTTAAAACCAAGTTAAATGGATTCTTTTTCTGTTTCACCCAAAACACTTTAAATCAAATCAGATATTTTAGCGTTCCTGTAACACTTGAAATATTCACTGGAATGGAAATAATGACATACATTTTTAAAATAAACAATAATCAAGAACTCCATGGCAGCTTATAGCATGTGCAAAACTGAGCTCCCTGATTTTCTCTTCGAAATTGCAGTAAATGAGATATAGTGGGAGACGCTCCTTAGTGTCACTAAATAATAGATGCCCCACGCTTGATGCTGCATCCATTTTAGTGATACTTTTAGAACTTCTTTATACTGCTCAAGTGGCACCTAAACTAAAAGAGTAACCAGATAGTCTTTTTATTTCTTATGATTAATCCCAGCTAATGAAAAATCCTTATTAAACTTTATTTCCAGGAAGGAAAAGTGGAGTTTTACACCTCACCAGAGCACAGCTAATATGCGGGCAGAAGTTACTCCAGCTCCCATGTACCAACTACATCGTGCCATGGTTTAATTCCTGAGTGGAGTGGATGTATGGTTTCCACAAGGCTGGTGAGGCTCCTGCCTTGCAGAGCTGCGGTGCTTAAGGCAATGATGTTCAAGGAAGCTTCATGCCACTGGTCTGAACTTTAGCTCTGGAAAGGCATGTCTGTGAAAATCTCCAGAGCTATTTTGGGGTCATGTAGGCCCAAGACCTGTGGTCCTTACAACACAGACAACAGTAATGCAAGGAAATGCCCTGGGCCTTCAATGTGCTGAATTTTCCCTGCAACATGAAATTTACACCTATGGTTCCCGAAGGAAACATGAAAGATACGGGATCTTCCACACGGGAATTTTTACTCTGCAGTCTCAAAAGCCCTAGAGTGCTATGGTACAGGGGGAACAGGTAACTGAAATATTTTGGTGATTTGAGCCTTGGCATTCATGACAATTTCCATGCTACCTAACTGCTCTCTAACAGTGTGTCTCTTAGGTTTTCTCCTGCCATTTGACTCCAGTGGACTAAGGCAGACAGGGAGAGTTTTCTGGGATTGGAGACAGCAGCCTGGGGAAGCGCCACAAACCCTCAATGCTCAGTGGGTGTTCCCCTGGGCTAGAAGGACTTTTGTAACACAAGGGAAGCAAGGCACAAGGCGTGCCATACAGACTGTCTCATAGTATATTTTTCTTCATACCAAATCGTTAAAAGGGGCAATTCTTTCAACCTTTTAAGGCTAACCATGCTGAGAGATCAGTAGGAGCTGTGGTCATCCAAGGGAAAATTGTCCCTTTATTGATTGTACCACTGGCTTTGGTACATCTTGATTAATAAAATTGTGTCTCAGTCACTTAGAATAGATCTCACCTGGTTCAGCTCAGAGGTATAAAAGGCACTGATTGTGAGGCTGATAAACCTCTCAGCTAAAAAAGGCAGAGGGACACAGAAGACCGTGGACTGAATGAATCACAGTTTGCCCATTGCTGAAACCCAATTTAGTGTACTGTAATACAGAACTGTAGAGAAAATGAGAAGGGGTGAAAGGTAGGGAACTGTCATATGGAATCATTTAGTCTCATAGATCAAGAAAGTATATCTTTTCATTTATATTAATCAAGTTAAACCCGGTGCTTTATTCATTCATTATGCAGCATTACAACAAAATGTTACCCTATAAAAATTACAGATCCTGGAGGCAGCCTGTCCCTTCTCATAATTGTCTAGTGGAAGGAAAAAAGGCTTCGTGTTCCTGGAAACTCCACCTTTAGAGTATGTAGAGTATACTGATATGATTGTTCCCTGAAGTGTGGTATGCAAGAACTTCTTGCACGTTTTCCCTCACTCACTAAACTGCTAGACACTTCACCACGGCTGGATTTTATTTTGTATCCCATGTCAAATGAAATTAATCCTTCTCTGATTGTTCCCTAAAATGGGCTTTAGAACAATCACATAGTCCTTTTTAAACCATTGCAGGATGAGGTACTGACAGTAGCATAAAATAGAGCTATGATTAACAAATGGCCATCACTTTAACTACAATAATCTATAACGTTTAATTCTCTTGACCAATGTGCTTTAATGACTAGAGGTGACAAATTATCTCTCCGCCCCTCAGACCCGCCAGGTCAACCATCTAATTCTCACCCCAGCTAAACCAGAGCTCGTGCCTTATGATAGGCCACAACCACCTCTGTTTCACCAGGATTTAAGGCAACCGTTAGAGAAAAAAAAAGGTTCATTTGCAGTTTCCACATGCATCCTTTACCTAATTCCCTACAGCTTGAAGGTCAACCACTTTCTAATTTCTGCTGACTGTACTAAGTGGGTGTCCACCGGGTATGCTGGGACCTTAGATACCTACAGGTAGATATCTCAATACAGGTGTCTTATCTGGATCTGCCTTCCACCCTACGAGCTTTTCTGCTTCAAAGCAAACAAAGCAAAGATATAAGTCATACAATCATAAAATCGCCTAGGTTGGAAGGGACCTTTCAGATCATCTAGTCCAACCATCAACCTAACTCTGACAAAAACCATCATTAAACCATATCTCTAAGCACTATGTCTACCCGTCTTTTAAATACCTCCAGGGATGGTGCCTCAACCACTTTCTTGGGCAGCCTGTTCCAAGGCTTAATAACCCTTTCAGTGTAAAAATTTTTCCCAATATCCAGTCTAAACCTCCCCTGGTGCAACTTGAGGCCGAAGTCCTGCTCAGATGCGCTACAGTGCAGTCTACGATAAGTGTGCTTTGGTTTTTCCCATGGGCAGGAGAACTCCTGGCCCCTCATGCCGGAAAAAAAATCACATCTAAGGGTCTACAAGAGAGATGGTCTGCCAGGTCAGAGAGAAAGGCACATGTGACTCCTCAGCTCAGCCACCTCCCTGGTTTCTTCTTTCCCCTCTGGATTGCATAAGTGGCTTCTCCCTCCGCAGGTTGCGAAGGACCCCTCCCCAGGGAACAAAGGCTGGGGGATTGCACTCTCTCACATCCATCCTCAAGCCGTTTCTGTTCTTTGGTCCATTTTGCTATATTTAGGACAGCTCATGAAAAGCAAATACAGGCATTGGGGTTTTCTGGGACATGTCATGTTATATACATGTTAAAAAAAGCTATTAACAAAAATGTCTCCCTGTGAGGTCCTTTGCCTCAGTTTCCCCATTTGCCAATAGGACTGTTCAATAGTCAGATGGTTCTTCAATATATGATTTAGTTTGCGTCTCCCATCTTCCACAGCTCCTCTCAAGACAGACATTAACAAATTCTGAGTGAGTCATGGGAAGTTCATCTCCAGATACCAAGAATTGCATATATTCATAAGTTCCATCTATGTGATGTGACTCCTTGTTCAGGGAACATTAAAAGTACTTTTAGATGATTTTTCCATAAAGATACAATTTTGCTACAAGGACGGCAGCAATCAGTTGCACACAAAACTGAAGTTTAGGAAAATAACCTAATATTCATACCGGAGTGGTGCACAACAAAATGCAAATACAGTCTCATTCATTTTGTCTCATCCTCTGGCTCACTAGTAGATAAACGCAAAGAGCTTCTGCTCTCTAGAAACTCTGATTAACACTTTGCAATAAATACAAAATAAGCAGCTACTTCAGAGAAGTTCTTACCTGCCAGCAATACCTGAAGACACAGTAAGAATATCCAGCAGCCCCCATCATCCTAGTGTCTGATAGCCAGCTGACATCTGTCGTTTAATTTTAAATTTAATAAGCATCACAAAATGGCATCAGTAGTGGAACAGTTTTCTACAATTTATTCTCTTTTCCCATACACGTTCGTAAGCAAATTAGGGGAAAATAGATCCTCACAATTGACACTTTAGCTTCTGTATGTCCCTTCGGCAACCCTGAGTGAGTATTGTTAAGATTTCACATGACAAGCTGAGGAAGGCAGAAATTTTGTGAAGAGGAGGCAGAGGGAGTCCTACCTGACCATTCTCAGCAAGTCTGGGTGGATCTGCTCTCTCTTGGTGTCATTTTGAAAGAGCAATGTACCCACCTCTGATTCTACTGCAATAGCATCATTCGGAGTGTCCTAAACTTTTAGAAACATTACATAAATCTGAATTTAGCAAAGCTTTTGCTATTACCCTCCTGTATGTTTTCAGGGTAGAACAGCTATTTTTATGCTGCTTTTCAGAAGAAGCTTTTCAACAAAAGTTAGAGAATACCTGAGGCTCTGCTACCCTTGCCCCATACCACTAGGCCAATGAATAATTCAAGAAACCCATTTTTTGAAGTAAGCACTAATTAGACAACTTAACTTCCACCTAAAAGGAATGTAGCAGAAAAATAGGACTCTTTTCCTCCGCTTGAGTTGACACATAGGTGAGATGAGAGTGGGTCAGGCAAAAGTAGAATGAAAGTATGAAATCAGTGGCCTATTACAGTATGAGCCTGGGTTTGATTTTTGTTTTTTTCCTCGGTGTCCTTTTGTGTATTTCACAAATGACTTCAAGGCATATCTTTGACATAAAACTGAAATTGAGAAATGGGAGATTTCCTTCTAGTGTTTGTGGAAGAGTGTGCATTATGAGGAAAGGCACAGGAGAGACGGGTTCATGGGTTCACTTGAATCCTGAGATTATCTTGCAGCCAACTGTTAACCCAGGATTCCCATTCTTGTACTTTCTGCTAGTCCACTGCCAGAATGCCATCTTACTCTCTGGAAGAAAACAGGCTTGATTATGGAGATGATGTACTTTATGAAGCACTCTACTTAATGCCTCCAGATTCAAAGGGCTGCCCAGAACTGGGGCTGAAACCAATCTTTTTAAACTGCCTTTTTTTTCTTTTATGTTGTGCCAGGCTAAAATCCCACATCCAAAAAAACCAAACCTTTTAAACCTTGGAGGTGGAATGTGAATTTTGTGGCTTGGATTCTTCACTAAATATTATGGCTTAAAAAGCATTAAGTTTTATGTTAGCATTCAGCAACTGTTTACTCTCCAGAATTATTAGCTGTTTCAGGGTTCTGCTGCTGGACTGTACCTCTTATTTATAGGTCATGCTTGCATGCAGATTTTTATTCATTAGAAAGCCTACTGGAGCACCCACTGCTCTGCATTAAAAACAAAGCCATCTATATGCAAGCTGTAGCTACAGGCAGGTGAAATTATCATATAGCATTTCAATAAAAACAGGGTAAATTAGATTAGCCCTAACAGTCTCCTATTGCATTACTGCTATTAAGATGTAGATGACACTGCATCATAGAGTCTAAATTACTCATTCATCTTTGTAGCAAAACAGACTGAAATTTGCCGCTTGCTCCACTTTCATATTCAAAGCGCTTAGGCACAAACTTAATTCAGAATTATGCTGAATTCTGCCTAATTCCTGGATCCCGAATGCTGGAGCTCAGTTGAAGCTTACTGATGTTCCTCTTTGGGAGAAAGGGCAGGAACAAATTCCAAGGGGCATTTCAAGCAGGAACATGGAGGAGGCACATCCATCACTGCAGTTCCTCGGGCCTTTGTGTGAAATCTCTGAAGGACTCAGTATCTCCCAACATCTAAGTTTCTGGCCACTCTTTGGTAGCCCTGAATTCAGGACACAGGGTCCTCCTACAGTGTGGGAATGCAGCGACCTGACATGGGGAATCCCTACAGGTACTGTAGTCCAGCTCCGGAGCCCTCAGCACAAGAAGGACATGGACCTGTTGGAGAACATCCAGAGGAGGGCCACAAAGATGATCCAAGGACTGGAGCACCTCTCCTATGAAGACAGGCTGAGACAGTTGGGGTTGTTCAGCCTGGAGAAGAGAAGGCTCCAGGGAGACCTTATAGCAGCCTTCCAGTACCTGAAGGGGACCTATAAGAGAGAGCTGGGGAGGGGCTGTTTACAAGGGCATGTAGCGATAGGATGAGGGGCAATGGTTTTAAACTAGAGCAGGGTAGGTTTAGATTAGACATTAGGAAGAAGTTCTTTACAACGAGGGTGGTGAGACACTGGCACAAGTTGCCCAGAGAGGTGGTGGAGGCCCCTCTCCCTGGAGACATTCAAGGCCAGGCTTGATGAGGCTCTGAGCAACCTGATCTAGTTAAAGATGTCCCTGCTGACTGCAGGGGGGTTGGACTAGATGACCTTTAAAGGTCCCTTCAAACCCAACACATTCTATGATTCTATGAGGTAGGGAGAGACCTCAACCAGCTAATGGAAATGATGAGAAGAGGGGCACGTCTCTAAGGTACGTATTCCCCCTCTCCGATACACTTCTTAGTGGATTTTCTCCAAGAGACGCTAAAGACCACGTTTTCCCCCTCTCCCCCATTATATACTGAGGAGGTTTTATTGGTATCCTCTCTTCAAGCGTTAGCATCCTGGCTGGCAATAAAATGTAGCTCTGCAAATTCAAGACATTTTGCAATAGCAGGGCTGGTGTTTGCTGCATATTTTGAGCAGCAAAGATATTTTTTATGCTCCTTGAGGGAAACAAACCAACATTTATTTCTTTAACGTAACCATATTTTTTCATGGCTATGTTAAAGATCGAATTACCTGCAAATTACTACTACTTCTACTATATCATTAATTCATCATCACTGTTAAATCATTACAGTTTCTCGGCAATGCAAGAATTATTAGGTTTTGTTTCAGGTATTAAAAAACAGGCAGGTGATAACTTTAAGTAGCTTCATATGTACAGAGCTGAGTAAATATTCATAACAAAGTAAAACAATCTGAGGAATATTTAGTAGAATAGACAGCCAAAATCCTATTTAAATTTCACAGGAAACTTCAAATAAAACATTTGCCTTTCAAAATGTACCATGACCATAATTTTCTAGAAATAAATTAAATTCTATTTCATAAAATTGACTCCCTTCCAACAGGATGGAATTGTAATTAAACAGAATGCTTT
This sequence comes from Stercorarius parasiticus, assembly GCA_013396915.1. Taxonomy (NCBI): domain Eukaryota; kingdom Metazoa; phylum Chordata; class Aves; order Charadriiformes; family Stercorariidae; genus Stercorarius; species Stercorarius parasiticus. The sequence continues at coordinate 161,117 of VWZL01000863.1, forward strand.
TACATTTGGCCTTTGTCAAAAATAATACAGCAAAAATTGAGATTTCTCATGCAAGCACCTCCAGTTTGCTTGAAGATATCTTTCTTTACAAAAAAGATCCATTCTAAAAGTTTCAAGTAGTTCCATCCGCAATAAAACCAACAGATGAGTGTGAATTTGCACCAGATTTAATACCTCTTCAACACCAGAAGATGCGAGCAGAACTGGCAGGTTGGAAACCCACAGGTTTGGAGAGATGCACATCAAGTGGTCCTGCAGGCTGACTGCTGTATCTACGCCACTAAAGAAAACTCATGAAGGGTTGTTTCGTGTTACCTGAGTAGATATTGCTTCTTAAAATAAAAAGCCTTAAAATATCATAACATTTATGCTCTTTTTGGGGTGTTCTTCAGTGTGATATTTCAGTGAAATATCATGAAGGCTGTGCTGCCTCCTAGCAGGGCAGTGTTTTTGTGTCATGCAACTGAGGACATGCCAGGGTGGTGGTAGGGCATATGGAAGCGTATTGAGGATGCAAAGCCCTGGCAGGATAAAACTAGAAGACTTTACAGCATAGATGGAGCCAAACCTTGTCCCAGTTGTCTTTTGGGAATCCCCCTGGCATGGGCTATTCCCCAAAATGTGCACAGGTATTTTCTGGGAACCACCAGCTGGTACAAGTCAAAAATCATGCTAGGGAGAGTGTTAGTAATTAAGCAAACTGGACATATGCAGAGTCAGTCTCAAAGTGGCAGTCCAGCCTCATTTTCTTAACTAATATAAGTATTGCCAGGGTTGGAGCTGGTAAGACAGGGACCGGGATCCGAGCAAGATCTTTGCCATGACTGGACCAGAAGAGATTTGCTGTGCCTTTCATTAAAAGGGAAGCCAAACAGTGTATTAAACCCAGGATGGGGAAACTGCCTTTATTTAGGACAGAAACTTAATTACGTTACTAACTTTAGGCATGTGCTCAAAGCCTCATTGAAATCCCTGAAAGTGAAGCACCTGCTGAGTGTGGTGAAACACTGGCACAGGTTGTCCAGAGAGGTGGTAGATGCCCCATCCCTGGAAATATTCAAGGTCAGGTTGGACGGGGCTCTGAGCAACCTTATCTAGCTGTAGATATCCCTGCTGATGGCAGGGGGGCTGGACTAGATGACCTTTAAAGGTCCCTTCCAACCCAAACTATTCTATGATTCTATGGTAATATCAGTGTTAAAAAAGATGTTAAAATTCTTCCTCTACCATGCAAGGAGCAGCATGAAAAAATTCTGTCTGGATTGATATATAGTGGGTCTACCCATTTGCACTTTGTTGTTCAAACAAGATCAAGTCCTCATTATCTTACACTGCATAAACACATTAAAAACCAATCCGGGTCCTAAATGGTTCTTAGTTTAAATAGAGCAAGCAGCCAGACAAAGGGTGCATTGCTATCTAGTATCTATTCTACTGATGAGAACTGAGGCACAGAGAAGCGATAAGATCAAGCAAAGTCACACAGGAATTTTATCGTATAGCCAGGAACTGAACCTGGGTTCCCAGAATATCAGCTCCATGTCTTAATCACAAGTCAGGTACATTGAAAATGCTTCAAGTCAAGAGAGGAGACAAAACCAAACACTATGCGCCAACAGTGTAAACTAATTACATTTCAGTAATTACTTCAATTTTAGTCATTTGAACCGTTATTAGCAGCTCAAGCAGGGAATGTGTGGGCTGTGCTCTCGAATTAGGTTATTTAATCTTGCATTCTTTCTTTTCACGTTGGACAAAATTGACTGCTATTTTGCTGTATTAGTTCCTTGTGTGTGATTAACGCCCAGGTGCTAGCTGTGAAGCACCACAGCAGTTGAAATACAGCTGTATTTCCAAGGCACAGAGTGGTGACTGACAGAGATGCCCGATAAAATCATATTGAGCTAATAAATACGACAAAAGCACTTCAGCCTTGTTAACTGCATCCAGAGAGAAACTGCTCAGAAAGGGATTGTGGTCTTTGACTGAGACAAGGCAGCACTTGATGCTTCTCCATCTTTGGGGACCTGGCAGTTCTGTCACCCCATGAGAGTGCTGGGATCCCCCTGGACTATCTGTATTACCTGACCTGTTTGCAGGGTTTTTTCCAGGCCAACCTTTCTGCCTCTGCCTTACTTTTACCAGATGCAGATTTTTAGGTTCAAAACTGGCTCATTAAGTTAATTCTTCCAGACTTGAGATGTGATGGTGAGTTCACATGAAGCAAAGGAAACAGCAGAACATTATATGTGAAGGGGTTGAGTAAACCCTTGGGCAACAGCAAACAGCAAGATAGAAACACTGTTAAAAAGAAGCGATCACAATCCAGTGCAGAAGGAATGAAGTCAGAGCAAAACAAAGGCTTGCTAGTCCGTATAGAGAAGATCCGAAACATGCCAGGAGCCGGGGAAATACTAGAATAGACACAGCTTGTCGGTCAGTGGATCCTTTAATTTGCGCTTGGCAGGCAGTCAGAGAGAGGGAAGGAGGGCCAAGGGGCTGTGCTGCAGCCGCGTTCCTGCCAGGCAGCCAGGACTCCTCAAGGATGCTCCCAGTGTGCAGCCTAAATCTCCTTTCAGATGTTTTTCTTCTGAAGCGGCAAGATGATTTTATTTCCTTCAGTAAAGTAATTTTAAAAGAACAGAAAAAACAAATAATACAAAATCCAAACAACAGAAAAAGCCCAGTTGGGTCTGACAGCTTGGCAGATGGTTACCTAGGACTAGCACAAACACCACCAGCCGAAGCACGACTTTGCCAACTCCCTCCCAGCCTCCGGCTGATTTTGCTTTCCTGTGCAGACAGCTGCTTTTTCTTCTGTGTTTTAGTGGTGGTATCCTCAGATCTACGACACTTCACTCTTACTTCTCCTCCTCCCTCTCAGAGCCACCACTCCGGTTTCTCTGTGCCTAGCACAGGCTTGCATTTCATGCAGGGATACTTGCTTAAAAAGACCAACACAGGTCACATCACACTGTTTAACATGTACCACAATGTGATACATAGCTGGGTAGGATGGAGAAAGGTAGGGGTGATGTAACCCTTTCTGTGTGCCCTGGAAGAAATACCCCAGCCAGCTCCACATCTTCACCATGGAGGACAGCAGAGGAGTGTTCTGAGGAAGGACCAGCAATCCCCAGGGTGGAGAACTCGCTCAGCTGGATCCTCGGAGGTGCTTCCCCACAGTCACCCCTCCTGCATCTGATGGAGAATCCTGAGCAACCCCATTGGGCTTGTAGGGCGTCTGTGATGGAGCAAGGTGAGGGAGCATGGCCTCAGCTGGGGAAGTGCCTCATAACCCCATCCTCCAAGAAGGAGCTGCAAAGCTCTTCTCCAGGTCCCACTCAGCACCTTATCTCTTTCTTCAGCACATTTCTCCCCTCACAGGACCCAGTCTGGTACAGTTTTGAGTTCAAGGTGAAATAGACTTGCGTCTGTCAGAAGGGTTCCTATTTGCAGGCAACCTGCAGGCACCATGAGTAACGTCAGAGCCCTCCCATTCTGCCTCTGGATTCAGAGGGGGCGGATTTCACCTCTACAATCTCTCCTCAGAAATTTTCCTACATCTTGTAAGTTGAGCTTGGAAATCTTCAGCAACTTACAAAGACCAGTTTTGAAGGCTTGCAATGTGCTTTTTGCAAGGAAAAAAGCACATTGCAAGTTGGGCAGAGAGAAACCTTTTGAAAATCAATTGGCCAAGTGCAGGGTGCTGCACCTGGGGAGGAATAACCCCATGCACCAGGACAGGTTGGGGGCTGACCTGCTGGAGAGCAGCTCTGTGGAAAGAGACCTGGGAGTCCTGGTGGACAACAGGATGACCATGAGCCAGCAATGTGCACTCATGGCCAAAAAGGCCAATGGCATCCTGGGGGGCATCAAGAAGACTGTGGCAAGCAGGTCGAGGGAGGTCATCCTGCCCCTCTACTCTGCCCTGGTGAGGCCACATCTGGAGTGCTGTGTCCAGTTCTGGGCTGCCCAGGTCAAGAAGGACAGGGAACTGCTGGGAAGAGTGCAGCAAAGGGCTACCAAGACGACTAGGGGACTGGAACACCTCTCTTATGAAGAAAGGCTGAGGGATTTGGGTCTCTTCAGTCTGGAAAAAAGACGACTGGAAAAAAGCACTGGAACAGGCTGCCCAGAGAGGTGGTGGAGTCTCCGTCTCTGGAGACACTCAAAATCCATCTGGATGCGTTCCTGTGCAACCTGCTCTAAGGTGACCCTGCTCTGGCAGGGGGGTTGGACTAGATGATCTCCATAGGTCCCTTCCAACCCCTACCATTCTGTGATTCTGTGATTCTGTGACAAGCCACCACACACACTCCTTCAGCCTGCAAAGGCTGAAGTGCATAAACAAAGGGACCTTCATCACTCTCAGCTTGTGTTTCACTCTGCAGGTGGGAATAAACGTCCTAAAAGACCCCCACGAATGAGCTGTGTTGTACACTACTATGCTTATACAGAGCACCAATGCATCTGTTCTGACTGCTTTGGCTTCCAAAGGTCAAGAAGCTATCGAAGTCCACCAGATGGTGCAGGCAATGGCAGGAAGTAGGAGCCATCTTCACACAACCTAGCAGAGGTGGCTTACTGAAGTGTTGCCATTCCTTTCCTTCATGACGGTAGGGACCACAACCTGGCAGCTCTAAGGAGCAAGAGTGTGAACTTCATTGCTCTTTTGAACTTAGAGGGGATTGTACACACAATTCAATTCTCTGTCACCACAGCTTCACCCTCTACACAGCCTCACATCTCTACAACCCATCAAAGACCTATATGAGCATGATATAGTGTGGCAGACTGGTATGTTTTCTATCAAGTTACGTGCAGGAAGGAAGATTTCCCATCCAGATCCATCCCTGAGTAGGACAAGTTTGTTGTCATGCTACATAGGTTAAATTCATTTTTTATTTCTCTCTTTTTCATGTGAAATGGCTAGCAAAAGGGCTTCCAGTGCAGAAAAGCAGGGTCCCTGTTTGGCCAAGAGAGCTCAGACAAACATGACCTATGTGGCATTTTTGCATGCTTCAAGAAATTGATAGATACCAATAATTTCAAATATTTGACACTGAGTATAGGTTACGCTTGTGCTTATGGTAATTGCTGAATTTGGCCCTTTTCTGTGTTTTCTTTTTCTTGTGTCCAAAATAAGAGCAATGATATCAGTGCATTTTTGGGGGGAAAGCCACTGCTGAAAGGTGCCACATTGATGTGGTATTGAAATAAACAAGCACAGCTCAGCCCCACAAGAAAGAGATCCTCACTTCAGTGATGGCAGCAGGCTGTAGCAGCAGTAACTGCCACACAGACCCAAGCACAGACTTCAAAATCCTTGCCCTTCCTGCTTTTATTCCCTTTACATCATTTTCCAAGCACAACCTGGTGAACTGGACCAGGCCTTGGGCCACCAATAAATTTGTTGTGTGACTGAAGGCACTCAAACCTCACATTGAATCCGCAAAATGTCAGTACTGTGCAACCATGGAGCATCCTCCTGCTCAATCACATGATTTGGAGGACCTGCTGTGCTCCACTGAGAAGCTGTGGGATGCCCAGTGATTACCAGTGTGTGGAGCCTGAATGGTTCCTGAAGCACAGATCTGATCGCTCTGGAGTGACAACCATGGACTCTCCTGGCACAGAGCACTAGCCTGGGTTTGAAGCTCACCATTTTGGTTCTCTAGCCCTGTATCTCCAACAACAGCTGCTCAAGATTAAGAAAATAACATTAAAGGCCTGGCTGGCACTTCTAACTCAGCCCTCTTATGTAAAGATATAATCGCACATATGGCCCCTATCGCAACGCTCCGTGAGGCTGGGAATTATGCACCACCATAATTCAAATCTAGGCAATGGTAGAGTAAGGACCAGCATGTCAGAAAGAGAAATCGGGGTAGATCTTAACAGCAGAGAGTGCAGTCACGCCAGCCAGTGAGAAATTTTAAGGGAGGGTTGTGAGGAATCTAAGTGGTCTTCATTATGATCTCAGGTCAACATAATGCTCTATGAAACTCCATTTACTTAATTACAATGACTACTCATTTTTGCTAACATTGCAGAGATCAAGCCTGTGTGCTGGATTTATTTTCATAGCCATATTGTTTTGATTAATGCGTGATTCATCACCAGCTGATCAACATTAGTCAAATATCGCACTACAAAAACACCAAAAAAGCATATATATTGATTTTTAAAACAACTCTTGCATAAAACTCTATTCCGCATGGTATCAAATGACTAATGTGAAATTAGACTTATGGCCAAGCTCAGCCAGAAAGGTTTTTAGAGTGCTGGGATCTGTTGCCAATCTCTGTGTGCTCCCATTGAAGTGCATCCCTGTGACGGTGGAGGGCTCTTGCCGTTGTACGGGCAAACGGGGGTGTGAGGGGGGGTAGTTTTCTAAGCTACATCTGAATCATGAAATTTATGATACCTTAAAAGTCTTCCAGGACGCTCTGAAATCCATATATAATAACAATATGATTCTAGAGGTCCTGCCAACAACCCAGACAAATACTGGACGTACCAGTCAACAGCTCCTGTTCCCAGATCCCTTGCACCATCAGCTCCAGCTGTGCTGTATGACTCTCATTAGAAGACTTTTCCCTTGCACTGGAATTTCTCCTGAATTGGCCACATTAATGTTCACAGCTGGGCTAATAAGATCTTAATTTGTCTCCAGGGGAGCCATACTGAAATTATTCAAGGCAAAATGGGATTGTCTCAGCTCACAATCCTGCTTGATTCCAAGTGGTTTGGTTATTCTATCAAAACCCAGCCTGCGCGCCTTCTTACTGCTTCAGATTTCTGGGAGCACAGAGGTGGGGCTGTGCCCTGCTGACTTTTGTACATCCTGAATTCCCCATTTTAGCCATCCATCCCACGCTAGTCAACAACATGAGGTACTTAAAATGACTCTTAAGAATTTGTCCCAAAGGGTGTATCTGCACAGCATTGTACGGTGCTACCCACAGTTCACACACCAGATGTGTTAACAGCCAGTGGAGCATAGTCATCCAACTATGCTAATCAGCTGGGCTAATTAACTCAGGCCCACCTTTACACCAAGATCACATCCAGCTTGCCCATTGGTAGCTCACAGAAGAGTTCTGTCCTGCAGAGATGTGTCCTCACTTCCAAGAGCATACCAGGCTTGAGGAGATACGGCCAGATGCACGGCTTGTCTGAATCCCCTGGAGCCAACAGAGCTCACATCCAAGGGGCTCCCAGTGAACCCTCTCCACGCACATGAGTGCCTGTACTCTTTTTTTGGGTCCAAGCTTGATGACTGAGTTCATGCGGTTGAACTTCATCTTTTTGGACTCCAGGAATGGCGTGTACTTTCACCCTGGAAAGCGCTCTGAAAATCCAGGGCTGAATTATTTTATGGCATTGGGAACACATCCCAGGCTCATCACTGGTGGTAAGAGCAGTCCCTCTGGTCTCATGTACTGCAATTCAATAACCCATTATTAACAGTTGGAGGCAGTGATCTAGCCCTCCTGATTTTTCACTTCTGAATGCAGGTAATTAGTTATGATAATTAGCAGAATTACAGCTCTCCATTCCCCACTTGGGAGTACAATAGTCACAATCTTATAACCACCTACTTTATTCTCCATCCTGGCTTCCTGAGAAATGGAGTCAAACACCTTGATTAGAATTTGAGTCCCACAGGGCATAAAAGGCAGAACAAAACAGTAATTTAGCGAGGCAGACTGTTAACATAATTTCAGTTCGTTCTCCATTGCAGCTCTGTTACAGTGATGCGTACTAGAGCCCAATCCTGCAGGCTCTGTGGCAGCAGTTACAGGGTCTGGCTCTAAGACGATAACCATTTTCAGTGAAAATCAAATTCTGACTCCTGACAGACCCTAGGTGAGGCACAACCAGCTCCTCTCAAAGACAAGAAAGGACAGCAAAGCTTCTTAAAACTTGATTTTGGTGTTTTTTGACCGCTGAAGTATGTCCTGTAAGATGAATGTTTTAATTTCACTCCCCAAAGTTATTGAACACAATGTTTGACAGTGCCAGCCCTCTCTTAGTCCTCACCACACACCAGCTTTCACATCACATGAAGTGGGGGATCTATAGTTCATTTTGTAGCAATCCCCAGTTCCAGTGCTGTATCCTGCTTTAAAGCTCCCTTCCCACCTAGGCAGCCACAATGCTTTACCCCAAAAATCATTTTACGTTATTCTACTGAAACAGAATCTACCTGGAACAACAAACCTCTTGTGTCAGTTGGGGACTGCTTTTACCAGCACCAAGGATATTCCTCAGCTCACAAAACCCACTCTTCCAAATCCATCGTGTGTGTAGGCGGTGAGCGAACTTTCCAGCTCCTTAGCTTTACATCCCACTGGTGTCCCACATAAAACTTTGACAAATGATGTTTAACAGCAATGTATTCTTTGTGTCCAAAATTTCCTGTGTTCTTTCCCTCTCTGAGGACTTGTGAACGACAAGCAATATTTTTTGAGTCTCTGTAGTTTATTTTTTCCTGGCTCTTTTGCTTTTGCTTGATGGCAGCCTGTCCACCTCTGCTGGGACACAGTTATTTCCCCCTACAATCAATTCTAGTATCATGGAGTATTCTTATAAATTGAGATGGAAAATGGGGAACAGGAGAAAATAAATATGCGTAACACAGGAAATGTCTAAGTTCTGCAACTCCTAACTCCCAACAAATTCCTGTGAACTTACACAGAGGAAGAAGGCCTGAGGAAGAACTCAAGTCCTGGTTATGGTGTCAAAGCCTTGTAAAGAAAGCCTACATTTACTTCCTCTGAAAGGACACTCAGCCTCCTCTCCTGTATGACCTCTTTGGTGGAGGAGTTAAGATGGTTCCCAAATTGCAATGAGTAACACCCAAGTTTGGGAGGTCCTGGAGAGCTGAGGGACACACCAAAACCACGGAGATTGTCTGGAAAGTTAATACAGCTTTTGCTGGGAATTCCTGACTGCGATCTTACCCACAGCAGGCTCCCAGTGGGCATCTTTCTGGACAGAAATTATACGGGTCTTTATAGAGGTTTATGTCTATTTAAGGAAAAAATTTAGCTGAGGTGAGAGTACCCACTCCCAGCATCAGGGCAAGTGAAGCCCCTCATGCTAACGTATGATGTCCGAGAGCCTGGGGAGTGGGAAAAGAGGCTTTGATTAAGGACAACGGGATTTGGTCAGTGTCTCCAAGTGGTTCAGATTTGCTTTGGCTGGGAAGGTAGAGCTGTAATGTGAGTTTAACGACACAGTGCACGTTCCCAGAAATGCCTGTCAAGTCATAGATACTCAGCAGTGCTTGTAGGCTTCAAATAAAAATAGCTATTCCCCAGTGACACACAGCATCTATTCCCCTGTTCTCTGAAACCCAGCCACCATAAATGGTAAACAAATGACACTGCAGATGAAGCTGCAAAACGTGTTACGTTATTTAACATCGACCATTCCATATAATTAAGGGAGCACAATTACTTAAGCATGCCTGTGATGTAAACAACCATGCAAATTGCATTTCTAACTACTTTGACTGTACCCACAACATAATTAGAAGTAGCAATTTATTACTCAATGTAATAATTAGAAGTAATTAACTACTAGAAGTAATTAGAAATAGTAATTCATTTCTTAATGCAATGAGCTGCTTTTGCAGCATGTGTGTGCGTGAGCATGTATGTACATGCACGCACGAATACTTAGCACTGGATAATTACTTCAAAAATGCATTTATTCGGGGTTTCTGATTCTGCCTTTTATGGAAATTATCTAATGTATGGGGAAGATTGATCTTAACTCTGTACTAAGTATCTACAGACACTATTTGTGTCTGTATACTACAGCCAATATGTTGTGGTTTTCCCTTCCTAAGGTCAGGTAGTGGATGGACGACCTCCATGAAAAAAACAATAACAATAACCAGATCCAAGATGATTTGCATTTTTTCATTTGTTTGCAACTCTTCATGGAATAGCAGGCACAGAAGAAGCACACTGAAATAGAACCTATAGTTCATTAACAGTGACACACAATAATATTAGAAAAATTCTAAAGAGTCTGTACCCTGACATAACTATTGTGTACTGATTAGAATTTTAGAATATTCCCTGGCCTAACTTAACAGGTAAGAGGAAAATAAGAAAGCAACCCAAGAGAACTAGTGAAAATGTATTTTGTTTTTTGTAGACATTCAAGAGGGAACGGACAAGCTCTTTGTATCAAGCACCCCACTTCCTACCTTCAGGTGGTTGCAAACCTTAGGAGCATACAGCAAGGAGTGTCCATCAGCTTTGCAGGAGGCAAAAGGGGGACCCACAGTTGTTTGCCAGGGAGACCAGATGAAAGACAAACTGTGTCAAGGGTAAAAAAGACAGGGCCAGTCCCAATCCAAGCAACAGTGAGACTGGGGAATGAACAGCTATGTTTGTCATATCTATTATTGATTTAGTATACTGCTTCCCTGAAAATCTTTTGGTCTTATTAAGTGATACTTCAAAAAAAAGCTTTGTCTGTTGTCCAGGGTGCCCTGGGGTAAAACCACGTATTCAAAACCCCTCCTCCTACTTCGATGTATTCAAAACCCCTCTCTTACTTCCTTTGGCATAGGGATGTTACCAGCCATGGACCCGGCCTGGGAAAGCTGCCGGAATCTGCAGCCATGGGCAGGCAGCGGAGAACCCCTAGGCTCTCTACAGTCTGTTTGCAAACAACACTATTGCCACCTAATCTGAACCCCTCCCATTCTCCTTCACCAAGCTGACGGTGAATGTTCATACCTTGGTCAGAGATTCATCAGTTAGCTTCTTTCTCAAACAAGTTTCACCCGCAATATGAATGTTACCAAAAGCGTCCAAAGTCTCAGCTGTTCATTTCTCTGTCGATCCAGCTCCATTTTTCACTCAACAACTCTTCTCTTCTCAGCATTTAAACACCTTTTCTAAAGCGGATTCTCCCCCTTCACTTCTCACTGGCCAAAGCTAGCTAACGTTATTGAAGAGACTGCTGGAAAAAGAACAAAGCCATTCTCACTGGCCCTAGTTTTCTACAGAAAATACACCCAAGATAGGTGATTATGATTCTCCCCCAGAGCTTCATAGCTTTGAAACCATGCAATATCTGTAAATTACGTTCAAAGGTATACAACCAGAAGGTGCCATAAAATGGTGAGGAAGTGTTTAACTGCAGGAATGCAGATACTTGGAGTACCATAGCTTTAAGCCAAAGGGATCCCGGAGAGGAGAACTCACGGTCATTCTTGCTGTTAAAATCACTTTCCTCCTCATCTCTTTTGGATGCAGCATTTTCCCCAACAATTAATTCCTAGAGTTTCACCGCCAGTACAACCTTTTAAACATGACTTGGCATTCCTTTCACCACATCAATTAATCCAACTCAGTGAGTTGTGACATTATGGAACAAGACACTGGGTATATTACAACTGTGAAAGGCAAAAGGGAAATCCACCAAATTAAAAAGAAAAGCAAAACCAAATCACCTTTACAGTTAAAATATGAATTTAAATTACCATAGCAGAACTGGAAGTCCATTTCCTGATTGACAAGCCTTTGGCTTTAGTCTGATGTTTGGGCACTTATGATAAACCAATCATCTTGCCTGGAACTCCTGAGAGAAAGAAAAGCAGTTAGAAGAGACTTATTTACCATATTCCTTTTCTTGTTTAACTACAACCATGGTCATTATTGCTGAGGTATGGTGCAGCACAAGAAAAGAGTGACTCCAGTGTTGTCCATTTATTTTGGTATTATCACTATTCTTGATATTGTTTTAGCTATTGTACTTTCACTGTAGTTACTGGTGACTGGAGAAAATTGACAACTCCGGCAAAGACATCCTGGATCAGGGAACTTCCCCAATCAGAGAAATAACAGATATTCACTGAAAGGTCATCCTGAACTGAAGACGTGGGTACGGCTGTCATTGAAACAAAGCGCTGGAATGCGTTGCCAGATAGCAGCTGTATAAGTGCATCAAAGAGTCATTGCTCATGTCCTAGTAGCACTGACGGTTTCCAACAAGGATCATGGCACCATTATCCTAAATGCTGTATGTACAGGTAATTCTTAACCCCCTGCATACAGAAACCCAGAGCTAGGCTTGTTCTTGCTTTTCTTAATCTTCTATACTCATCTTCTAAAGGAATCTATTACAGTTCCACATCTTTCTGCAAAACCCCTTGCCTCCACTTGTGCTTGGATGTGCTGTGGGTCTGCAGTCAAGCTTCTGTGTCCTTTAACATGGAGAAGGAAGGCACATCACAGGAGAAATAAAAACCATGTCACCCACTGGCACTTCCCTTTAGTTCTTACTAAAGATCTCTCAGAGGCAAAGAGTGAATTTTATAGCCCTAGAGAACTGGAGACCATAGATAGCATTAGGCCACCTCTGCTCTCTGCAGACCAGAGGTTACTCCAGATACTTGAAAGTCTTCTAACATACCACCAGCAACCCTTGAGGAGTGTCTCTGGAGTGTTCTGGAGAATTTTTCCCTCTCCTAAGATTCATCTATTCCCAACCCAGTGTTGTAAGGGCACTCTAAAAGCAGTCTCAGCTAGATTTCAACTTTTCCATTGCCAGCTTGGCGATTTTCATGTCTCAGGCTACAAGTGATATAGTGAGAGGAATGGATGGTAGAACAGCAATCAACAATTGTCCCCACCTGCACACCTTAATAGGAATCTGAAATTTCAACAGTGGCTTCAGTTTATGTCAGTGAGGCTGTCAGTACCACAGGCAGGATTTTTCTTTCTTTTCTGGGATAGCGAGGTCAAGGGAAGACAGACTTTGGCCAAAGGCTCTATTCAGCGTGAGTTGTGAAATTGTCTCTTTATGCAGTTATCATCACACACAACAAAACTACAACCACTCTAAAACCCAGATGGTTCACTGCACTTATTATCTTAGTGGCAAAGTGTAAGAAAGTGCAAAGGACTACTTGAGTCTTACTGGTGCTGTTCGAGCAAACAACAAGCAGCATTTCTGTGTGAAAGGGTTTCCAAGCACTCGAGACCCTGGATTCCCACAGCAAGTCAGAAAGAGCTGGGCAAATCTCACTTGTGCAGCTGAATACTCCCTCATGGTGGACGGGTCTTGCACTAACGCTCTGAACCCTGGTGCATTGCATGATAACACAACAGGGAAAATGATTTTATGATCTCTATTAGGTAAAAAAGGAAACAACTGCTTGTAAAAACAGATTAGTTTCTCTCTTCACTCTCCACCTTTGCTTGAGTTTTCAGTTTATCAGCTAGATGGAGTTAAACAACTATATTTCTAAGATATTTTCCTCATATTTTATTTTGTTTCACTTACATTTTCTTTTGGAATCCTTGCCTGCATACAACTGAGAAAATTAATTTTTAAAATAATGTATACTCTGCCTACACACGCATAAAGAATATACCAGGTAAAGTGAGTGAATGCAAGTTATTTTATTTCAAAAACACATCCAAGTGTATTACAGCCTACAAATTTTTTATTGGTGTATAGCAAAAATCTGATACAGTCTTTGATTTATTGAAATCAGCTTTTGTGTTTTGGATAGGGCACAAAGAAAGGCTTCTCCTGATGGTTCAGACCAGCATAAATGTTCTCATATATGGTGGTGACATGCCACAGGGCACATTCCCCAGCAGGTGTGGGACTAGCTGTCCTGCCATGGTGGAAGTGTCAACCCAGACAGAGCTTTGGCTGGACGGCACAGGCCTGGAAGTCCCCAGCTGCAGGTTGTGCCTGGTGCCTCTCACTGAGGCTGAAAGACATGGTCTTCTTTCCTGGGGTGATGTTGTTGCAGAGTTGTGCTGCCAAGTGAAGGAGTTATGGGAAGGAGTCAGCATCAGAAATGATGAGAGAGGTAGACAGGATTTTCTCAGAGACCTTGTGGCCTCAGGAGATCCAGACCCCAACTGCAGTGGAGACACATGTAGAGTCTGTCCCTAGGAGGATGGTAAATGCAAACACTGAGGTGGGTGAGGGCTGAGACCTGGTGAATTTTGGCACCGAGAGGAAGGCTTCTGCTCCACCACTTGAAGTTTGCTACTGTGGAATAAGTTCATATCCCTCAAAGCTGAGGGGGAGCCAGGTATGCTTTCAAGTGAAGTGTCTGAGCCAATTGACCCAGAGGTGTGCAGGAGCACCAGGAGAAAGCAGTGAGCAATATTGTGGGTGAATCCCTGCTGTTGGGGACAGAAGACCCATCTGCTGACCTGACCTGTTATCTACAGAAATTTGCTGCTTGCCAAGGCCTGGATCTGAGATGATGTGTACTGTGAGGGTGACCGAGCACTGGAGCGGGTTGCCCAGAGAGGTAGTGGGGTCTCCCTCTGTGGACATATTCAAAAGCCATCTGGAGATAGTCATGGGCAACCGGCTCTCTGTGGTCTTGCTTAAGCAGGAGGGGTTAGACCAGATGACCTACAGAGGTCACTTCCAACCTCGACCATTCTGTGATTATGTGAGTCATAATATAATCAGAGTTCTGAGAGCTCTATGTACTACTTTCAGCTTTTGAATACAAAATCGTATTTGGAGAGAGTTATTTCTCTTTAATGAGTAATAAAAAGTACTTAATCAGATGGTTTCACTGTAATCTAAAGAAGAAATCCTTCAGACCTATTCAACTTTCATTTAGCAAACACTCTTAT
>VWZL01000863.1:175983-188484 GCA_013396915.1 Stercorarius parasiticus
AAGTTTGCTACTGTGGAATAAGTTCATATCCCTCAAAGCTGAGGGGGAGCCAGGTATGCTTTCAAGTGAAGTGTCTGAGCCAATTGACCCAGAGGTGTGCAGGAGCACCAGGAGAAAGCAGTGAGCAATATTGTGGGTGAATCCCTGCTGTTGGGGACAGAAGACCCATCTGCTGACCTGACCTGTTATCTACAGAAATTTGCTGCTTGCCAAGGCCTGGATCTGAGATGATGTGTACTGTGAGGGTGACCGAGCACTGGAGCGGGTTGCCCAGAGAGGTAGTGGGGTCTCCCTCTGTGGACATATTCAAAAGCCATCTGGAGATAATCATGGGCAACCGGCTCTCTGTGGTCTTGCTTAAGCAGGAGGGGTTAGACCAGATGACCTACAGAGGTCACTTCCAACCTCGACCATTCTGTGATTATGTGAGTCATAATATAATCAGAGTTCTGAGAGCTCTATGTACTACTTTCAGCTTTTGAATACAAAATCGTATTTGGAGAGAGTTATTTCTCTTTAATGAGTAATAAAAAGTACTTAATCAGATGGTTTCACTGTAATCTAAAGAAGAAATCCTTCAGACCTATTCAACTTTCATTTAGCAAACACTCTTATATTCTGCTCCTGCTGACATTAAAATCAGTGGCAAGACTACCATCCGCTTCAGACATGACCCTTCATATAAGTCGAGTAGATCAACAGGCTCGATGTCAAAGTCACACCCATACAAGTTAAAAGTATATGAATGAAGGTGAACACCATGGTTTAATCATAAAGCAAAGCTAGGAGGAGGAGCAGGCACACTGTGTTTAACCTGCTTTCCTATAGCATGGAGGATTTAGAAACCTGCTGATCAAATTTAACCATGCTTGGGTAAGTAATGAACTTCTCACTGGTAACTATGTTCCTACAAGGTTTAAAAAACAAGGCAGCTGAAGAGAAACAGGTGGGACACTCACAGATTTGCCCCAAGAACTCTTAAGCCCCTCAGCTAATTTCTATGATCAAATGCAATCAGCTGTGCAGCCACAATAAAACACTCCTAGAAATGATGGTCATAAGGGATGAGATTAAAAAAATGCAAAGACAGATGCAAAGACTACAAACAAATGTTAGTGTGAGTCAGTTACCAAGTCACTCATCTGAGAGATGCAAATCTGTTCCAAAATCAGGCTTCATTAGTCTACTGCTCACAAATTGCTTGTTTACAGATTTTTATTTTTGTCTTATTGTAAACAAGATCATGAGTTTAATTAGGTAGGATATTTGCATTCATGCTTTATCTGAATGATTGCAATGGGCCCTTTGCTTTTAGTAATCATAAAGAATTTTATTACTGTAACTTTTAGTAATGCAATATGTAGACATCATATTTACTGGGTGAGAAACAAATAACCGCTAATAGAAGCCTGGCATTATAAAGGACTGCTCTTGCTTTTGTGGTCAGTGCTGCAAGGACCTAGGCATGGATTTCCACAGGGTTTGCATGAACCTGAACAAACATATCAAAGTGTGAGTCTGTGTGAATATTTCAATTTGAATCAGAAACTAGTTCCTGCATTGGATCTCTAGATCAGTCACATTTCTTTGCATTCACTCCAATGTAAAGTTGTTACAGAGCATATTAATGGGGTTCCTGGTGAAACTAATTTGAAAGTTGTGCTTTACGAGTGCACTCAACGCATTCCAACCTCCTGTGGACATTCAGTCCATGGAAACAGGCTGGAACTACTCCAAAATAGTCTCTGCACCCTGAAGAACATATAGGGTGAACAGCATCCAGTGCTTCATTCTACAGATCTGGTCCTATTGTACCATACAAGACTGGGACCTAAAATGAGACTTATCTCTGCAAATAGGGCCTGAAAAAGAATGTTTGCCATGTATGTGCCATCAGATTGTATATAAATGGGATGTGAGTTGTCCATACAGCAAGTGTTCTGGCTTTCTCTGTAGAAACGAGTTTTACACTTGCTGCTTACACATAAGAACACTCAGCTCCTAGAAATTCCTCATTATTCAAAAGTTTTGCATTTGGAAAGTGCTCTCTCTCTGTCACACACACCCACAAACACATGCATGTTTGCATAAACACATTCAAATATTTATATAGGGTGACATCTAAAGAGTCAGTATTGTTGTTGGCTTGATCTTCTACTTCAGTATTTAAATAGCTCCCTACACCATATACACCATGTTTATGTAATTGCTTTTCTAATAATACAATTGGTTTCTGTTCTCCTTCAAAAATGAGCAAATAGAACTCTTTTTTTTTTCTTCTTTTGTTAATGCCGGGTGAAGGTTAAAACAGTAATGGCAGCATCACCATTCTGTAACACAATTTAGCTACATGCAACAGAGACTCCTTCCTAATGAGGATTTTTTCTGACCCTTCAAGCACAGAATCATTTTGTTACCAATCCACAAAGACCACTGTTTTGATATTAACAAGCCTAAAACCTGTTATCTGGCTAGACAACAAAGAGGACACCAAACCCTGTACAGATTCTACAATCTGAGAAATGTTTTGCATTGCACAATTTGATTATCTCTTCTCAGAATCTGGAAGGAAAGGTATCTGAAGTGTTTTCACAAAAATCTTTATAAAAAATGCCCTCATTGTCACCTTGTTCAAACTAACTAGCGTAGTGGGCTGTGTGAGGGTTTTACTCCTACTTGTGCTTACTGCTGGAGCATCACGGTTTTCAGCTCTATTCCCATTAGAAACATTGGGTCCAGCACACACAATTGTTCTGTCATAGCTGTCATGTCATTGTACCTACTCCAAAGTCACCAGTGTAAAGTCCTGAATCAACCACATCTTCACTGGCAGGATCTTGCGGACTGCAGGAGGTTGCAGCCCACCACCACCCCTCTCCACACTACAAAATACAGCCTCATGACCTGAACATGTACCAGGAGACAGGCAGTGCAGCACCTCCGCCACCTCCTTGTCATGGTAAGAGCTATCAAATGACCCAGGCATGGTGGCATCGGTCTCTGAGCCACTTGAACACAGCCACATCGCACAACCTGCACACGTATAGAACATGGAGAGAGCCAAAGGCACAAGCCTTCACACAGCCCCCCTCTTCATTCCTCTATGCCCTCCAGAAACTGGGAACTGATAGCTATTTTAGAGAATAAAGGGGGTACAGAGTTGCTATTGCACTTCTTGTTGGCATTTCACTGCTTTTTAAAATGAAAATGTAACTTTTCCAGGAAAATATTTTCATTTATATTGTCCAGATTTGTATCAAAAACCAATTTTTTTGTTGAAAGCCAAAATACCCAAAGTTCCCTGTTCTACAACAACAACAAAAGCAGGGAAAAGTCTACTTTTTGTCCCAGTGATGTTGGATTTTGATGGAAAAAACCTGCGGCAATTTTGAAAGCAGCGTTAAGCATATGCACGTAGTCTCAAACTGGCACAGTTTCTGGCTAACTCCAGTGGGATTTTTCATTAAAGGGAGAATCCAACCTACCTGCAGGCATTTGCAGTGGATGAGGGAAATATTCAGCCAAAAAGCAAATCAAACGTCAAGGGAGTCACTAGAGCTAAAGACATCCCTGACGCTTCACTTCACTAACACTTCTCAGAAATCACTGATCTTGTACCTAACAGGATCCTAACCACAGGAACCTGATAAGCTCAATATTATCATGTCAGTTAGTACATCAGTTAAGGATTAAGTGAGGTCTCAAGTTCTATGGAAGTTTGTCCCATTCAGCCCCTGGAAACTTTGTAAGCCGACTGGCTTCTCCAGCAGCACTGACCGCTAAAGCAGACTTTAGGATTACTTGGCAGAGACCTGTGTGAAGCTACAGCAGGAGCAAGTACCACACCTTTGGGAGAAGTCATTTATTCTGTTGGAAGCCTCATTTCTTTTGTTATCCTTTAGAAAAATTGATGGAGCACAATGCTCCAGTACCACCAGCCCCGGGTCATTATTTTCTTGCAACCCATGATGTTTTAAAGGTACCTAGTTCTGTCCCTTCACAAGAAGGTCTGTGCAGGGATTACTTGCAATCTAAAAAATATTAGCAACACATAAATTACATATCTGGTGCCCTATGAAAAGGAGTCTCAGGAGGAAAACTTAGCAACCAAGATTTCTTCTGGTCACCTGTCTGTGAGCTGCTATTCTTTTTATTAAGCAAGAGTGCCATTTAACAAGCTTGGCTAGCAGAAATGGCTGGAAGTTATCCATCAGTCAATGTCAAATCCATGTCCATCAGTCAATGTATTGGCTGGCACCTTCATGTTGACTGTGAAATGAGTGGATGCAAAATTGAGAGGCCTTGACCGGTTATTAAGGACAAGGGGTTGTTAACAGTGCATCTTGGACATAGCCCAAGTTAGGTAAGTGCAAGGTACCTGATGAATTCCCTCTGGAGGTTTTAATTGGTCACAGGACTTTTTGTTCTTGCTTTTCTACTCTCTGTTGTTCTGCTGTGTGCAATTCAGCAGCAGCCGTGCTTGGCTCCAGCAGTATCAGTGTTTCAGAGAAGAATAAGGAAGAGCATGTTGTACCAGTCAAACCTAGGATTTCCAGTAACAAATTTCTTAGAGAAACTGCAGTAGCTCTCACCCATCTTGACTTCTGTAAAGGACTACGTATTAAATTTGTGAAGACAGAGATTAGCACAAGAATCCACCCTTGCAGGTAAGGACCTAGCAAAAGTAGAAACAGTTGTAGTGAAAAGGAGAACTACGAGGCTGGAGGAAGGCATCCCACAAAAGCGGAGTTCTCCAGGAGTGGATTCATGCCACCAGTTACAAAGGATGGAAAGAGGAGACATTGACAACACAAAGATGGAGGACACTGTCAGCAAGAGAACTTGACAACATTGAGAACTAGTTAAAAAGCTAAATTATCATGCAAGGTAGAAAAATAATGCACATGAATATGAATTAGCAATGAGTTATAAACTGTTTTAAAAGCAGGTGCTGCCAAAGAAGTCACAGCAGCCACAAAAAAGAACACCAAAAGCAGTCGTAGGATGCATTAGCTGCAGTATTTCCAATGGAGATGGGCAAATATTAACAGCATTGTATGAGGCAATAGAAAGATCTTATTTGGAGTAATATGTACTGTACTAGTTATCCAGTCTTGGGTCAATTAATTAAGACTGAAGCAGTGCAGGATGACAAGGGGAATGTGAAGCCTGTCTTATGAGAGAAGCTTGAGAAAGATTGGTTTGTTTAACTTCCCAGGTGAAAACTGAGATGGATAGCATTTCTTTCTACAGACATATCCAGGAAATAAGTGCCAAAAGGACTATTTAAACCATAGGGAAAATATGGCAGCAGAACAAAGGGGTATAAACAGGTCATGAATAAATTTAAGCTATAAATACAAAGTTTTCCAACAAATGGAAAGTAGAGATTCTAGAACAGTCTTGCCACGGGAATAACAGCAGTAAAACATTAATTGGTTTTTAAAATAGGAGGATATTTTTCTAACAAGGGAGGATATGTCATGGCTGCCTGCAATAACAGAGGTCGATGGTCAGAAACTCCTGCACTCCCTGTCCTGTGTTCTCATGAATCCTCAGTAGTAATATCTATGTAATTGGACTGTGGCTGGGGACCTGTCAAAAGCCTGTGTTCTCCAAGCTGTGTAACCTGCTGATGAAAAATAGGAAGCCATAGTGGCTTTTCTGTGACTTCCCATTTCCGTGATGCTGGTGCTAAGACCCCAAAATGTTTTTCCTCTCAGAATTCATACTTCACACAAAAAATGTGCCAGAGAAAAATTGATAGCATCACATAATCATAAAATAATTCAGGCTGAAAGGGAACTTAGGGGTCTCTAGTCCAACTTATAGCTCAAACCAGGGTTAGCTTTGAGATCAGACCAGGTTGTCAGGGCTTTACCCAGTCGGGTCTTGAAAACCTCAAAGCATGGAGGCTGCACAACATTTCTGGACAACCTGCTTCACTGCTTGACTGCCCTCATTGGGAAAAAGTTTCTCCCTTATAACTAGTGTGAAACTCTTCTGGTTCAGCTTATACCTGTTGTCTCACATATTTCCACCATGCATCACTGTGAAAAGCCTGGTTCCATCTTCTCACTAACCTCCCCACAGGTACCAAGGGACTTCTGTTAGCTCCCCACAGAGCCTTCACTTCTCCAGGGTGAACAGGACCAGCTCCTTCAGCTTGTTCTTATATGGCATGTGCTCCAACTCCCGACCATCTTGATGCCCCTTTGTATTGAGTCTGGCAGAGGTGGAGTTAATTTTCCTCATAGCAGCCCTCGTAGTGCTGTGCTTTGTACTGGTAGCTAGAAAGGTGTTGAGAACATACCAGTGTTTTGGCTACTGCTGAGCAGTGCTCCCACAGCATCAAGGTTGTCTCTCCAACATTACCTCTGATCCAAACTGACCAAAGGGATATTCCATGACATATGGTGTCTGTTCTGCAATAAAAGCTAGGAGAAAGGAGAAGGAAGCGAGGGGCGGGGGCGTTCATTGTTTTTGACATTTGTCTTCCAGAGCAACTGCTATGTGTACTGAAGACCTGCTTCCTGGGAAGTGGATGGACATTCCCTGCTCATGGGAAGTTCAGAATAAATCTTTTATTTTTCTTTGCTTCTGGCCTTCACTTTTGCTTTATTAAACTCCCTTTCTCTTGACCCAAAAGGTTTTTTTCATCTTATTTTCACACACACCCCTCCCATCCTGCTGAGAAGGAGAGTGATAGAGCAGCTGAGTAGGCACCAGGTGTCCAGCCAAGGTCAACCCACCACACCCTTCTTCTGCCATTTTGTTATTATAAGGTCTCAAGAACAACATGGAAATAGCAGACACTTCCTAGAAGTACCCCTTACGCAGAAGGCCAAGAGGAGAAACTCTAAACTTCACTTTTACACCACCTAAATATTTCTCATGCACAAAAGAGGGAAGGACCTGCTGCATGTCCTGTCCTTCCAAGGATTGCCCTGTAACTCATATGCCCAGTATCCAAGCAGACTTCCTCAAAATCCAACATTTCAACACTACCCTGCGTTACAAGAAAGGTTAACTTATTGTGGTTGCACAGCTCTGATCACTTGTGTTTTCCTGTAAAACAAGCAACAAGCACACAATTGCAACTGAAGGCTTTGAGCGGAGAACGAAGCTGAGGAGACAAACATGGGACTTGGAAGAGATGCACATTTTAAGCATTCCTTAGTTAAGGCCCTAATGACCCAATTTGAAAATAAAAACTCCAGCACTGAGTTAAACAGAAACTAATATCACATTTGTAGATCAAATCCAGTAATCCAAAATGCCTGTCTGTCTGGAGTCTGCTGACCCCAGCAATCTGACGACTATGGGTGCCACTGCCTTTTGGCGGAAGACATGAACTACCAAGGATTTAAAAGTATATAACAGGGAACCTGCAAACTAAAAACATACAGATTTTCCTTACCTCTGAAATAAAATCTGATTAATCTCTACATTCATGTTAATACATAAAATAGGAGAAGAAAAAAAGGACTCAAACCATCCCATGTCACAGCAAGTGCTGACTACTCTGTGCTGCCTCAGTTCTGTTCATTTGGGTTCAGCAGCTTCTTCTGGTTTAAATATTTCAGCTGTTCCTTTTCTATCGCCTGTTACAGCTACGAAAACACGGCAAGCCTTGAAGCATGGTGTGAAATGTTAGAGCTAGTTTATGGCGACGGCGACTGGCAAGCTGGAATCCAGAAGTGAGACCAGCTCAAGCTGTTCCTGTCCGCCCCTCTCCGAAGGCTGCAGCTGCTGCTGCTGGGGAGAGCGGGGCTTCAGTGAACATTATATCTGCCGCGCAGATATTGCCATCTGCACAACCACAGGTGGCTGCACAATTATACAGCGTTATACAGGACCATCTACCCGCTACCTCCTTCTCAACGTGCATCTGTTCTCTACTACAATTAACTAGAAACAAATCTGTTTCTTCGCTAAATAAGTCAGTTTACTTGCACCCGTCCCATCATGCAAATACCTTAGGATATTACTGACGGTAATGCCTCACAAATCCTGAATTACAGACCAGTATTACTTCAGCACCATCCTTGCTTCTAAAGGTTGAAACCTAGGAAGTGTCTCTGTTAATAATCCTTATTAGCAGTGGTTTGCAATGGAAAGATAAAAAAAACTGACATAGAAAAGCCAAAATATTTAGCCAACATGCAAAAAAATTCCTCAGCAGGGCTTTTCTATCCTGAAATTCAATGCAGTCACTTTCAGTAGTTGTTTCTTGAGTTTTCTAAGACACTAGACTCAGGAGACAAGGAAAAAACACACAACCCAAATCACTCTGTAGCAGCAAAATTTTCTGCCTTCCAAACGTTCCTGAAATCTGATCCCACTTCAGATTATAAGAAGAACAGATGAAAGCCACAGAGTGAAAACAAACCTTTCTTTTTATCCTGCTTTTTTCCGCTGAGTCTCCTCCAAAGCATAAAAAAATGAAATTAACTTACGGGATGCTGGATTCATTAGAAAGCACAAATTGTCTTGGCATGGCATTGTATTTGAAGGAATAGAATTGATTATCAGGATTAAAACCCCAGTACTCTCAAATAAGTCATGTTGCTCATTCAGAGATTTAGTATGAACTATGTTTTCAGACAGGATAAAACAAAAAAAATGTAGTGCAATATAGTATGTAACAGAGGATGATACAGATGGAGGCTCTAGAACTACAGGAACACAGTCTATGTGGGGAAGGACACGATATTGTATTAATTTAGTTGTAGGAAGTATCAAGATAACTGAAATGTTACTCGCTTCCGTGCGGTTCTGGCAAAAACACCCAAAAAACCCACAGACCAGTGGTGAGTATGTCGAAGCGGAGGTTCAGAACACTAGGTGTGACTCCATCCATCGTTCTCCCCCACCAACTCCTCAGTGCCCTTGATGTCAGCGCTCCTCTCTATAGCTGCAGTGACTGCACCTCTTAAATCAGTCACATCACGTGAGGAGGAGAGAGTGGAGTTCCGGGATGAGCCGGGACCTTTTCCTCTGCTTTTTCAACGGGGCACCTCAGCTTCTTCTGTCCCCGGGGACCTACATCTGAGGGTTATGCAATTGTACTTACCTTACGCGGAGGAGAAGCTTGTAAAAATACACACACAAACCTAGGAATAAGCATGCAAGCACCTGAGGGAGACAGATGGTTAGAAGATAAGAACCCAGCAAGCTCCATTTCCTTGGTGTGCAATGTCAAGGAGCAGATTTCCTCACAGAGGTGGGGAAGAAGTTAGGAAGGTCTCAGCTCCAGGCTGTGCTTTTGCAATATGTCCCTCAAACTGTGCAAAGCCATCCAAGGAGTTCTGAGAAGGCGGCTGGGATCTCTTCTGCTGCAGAAAAGGAAAGACTCCGCATATGAGCTGTCTCTACATGTGGGCCTCATAAGCATGATCAAACACCTCCTTTGACACAAGAGGACCAAATGCCTGAAGACATTTGTTGTCATTTTTTAATATAAACTGTTGCTCCAAAAGCTTGTTTACTGCATAGTTAAGTTGTAATCAAATGAACACTGCTAGCAAGAGAAAGTCAACTTTAAAGATCATGTGTTCAAATATTTACCATTACATTAGATAAAGCTCCCACTAACAATGCAATACTCTTCTGCTTCATTTACAGCCCTCAGTAGTCTGGAGTGTAACCATGGCATCCGACTGTGTTGAGGATCTTTCATGAGACCTCAGAGGTGAAAACTCAGATAATAAAGCAAAGATCCCACCTTGTACTCAGCTGCTAAAACAAAGTCTAAATCCAAATCTGTTACAAGCAGCGAAAAAAATTCTTCCAGGCTCTGGGACAAATTGCAGGACAGTAGTGTCTTTCATGGTGTGTTATTTAACTATGAAGGCTCTGCAGATCTCTCCTTCCTCTGCCCCATAAAAGTCATGCTGTCTTCATCAGTGAGCCTGCAGATGAGAAGTGACAAAGGTGAGGGAGGAGGCAAAGCTGCAGTTAGCATCTGCTGGCACAAAACCATCCCTCGCAAACTGGAGGTGTGGAAACCATGGGAGGTGAGGACTCCCAAAGGAGGAGGTGGTGCGTGTCTTTTCTTTTTCCCTCTTAGAAGCAGCATGCAGTATTGTGTGAACTAAATCAGAGAAAAGACTTCTCGCCATCACAGCTTCTTCCAGGGCAATTAGTAGCCTTGGGAGTGTCATTCCGCAAGCAGCATGAAAGCCATAAGTATGAGAACAACATAGTCCCAACCTCCAAAACATGCTGTGCTTATTGCAGCAATGGGGTCCCCAAAAAAATACTGTCTGCCCACATTTACTGGTTAGTCCTGGTCAGTCCAAGAGGACTTAAATACTTGGTTAGAAATACTGAGCACTCCCAAGTCAATACCTGAATTGATCAGATTAACGAACCAACCAAAAGCTTAAATAACAGAGCAGGAATCCATTCTCAGTTTTCCCACAACAATGGGAGACAAATAGCAACAATAAAAAAATATTTTCTGGGAAAAGAACCAGAGAGAGCAGGACTCGTCAAAAGATCTAAATAATGCATATACTGACTGAGAGAATTTATCTTTATTCCTGGTAGGGAGGGAAGGGAGGAAAACAAGGCCGAGTGTGTGCACTGACATGCAGAATGAGCTGACGAAGTAATACAGGACAGACCCACGTCTTCCGCAGTGTCTGCTGAAGGCTATATGGACAAATTCTGAGTTTGGAGACTAGGCATCGCTTTGCCTGAAACAAGTTTGTAAACTGCTTAACACTTGCTGCAATCTGCTGCATTTCAGGGGAGAAATTTTAATTGCTTTTTCCCTGGAGCTTTCGCTAATATCTCTGGTGTCCATGTTGGGAAGGAAGCAAGGGATTCAGCCAAAGAATTGAGGAATAACTACATTTTTCCCTAGAGAAGAACAGGAGCAGTGGATGCAGGGATTAACAAGCTCCTCAGAACTCTTGGGAAAAAAATGAACGGCCTGGCCCTTGTGCAGAGACAGAGACACTCTTCAAGCCCCATTTTCCGCCTAGAAAAAGCGATGAGCACCAGGAGCAAAGAGTGTTCAACACCTTACAAGAAGAGAGAGCCACCACCCTCTATCACTGCTCAGCTGCCTGATAACAAAAAAGCACATAGCAATTTTCCCTTTTTCCCTTGACATCTTCCTGAGATTTGTTTATTTTTCAGATTCAGCCACCCCAACTGAGCTCAATTCTGCACTGAAGCTGGAATTGCAGTTTGAACAAGGGCAGGGAAAGAAAAGAGTTGGGAGCTTTCACGACGCTCATCATGAACACCGGATCGGATTTCTTTGGAGCAAGCTCCATCACATATAAGATGCTCCTCATCACAGTTTCTCCGGCATGCACTGTCACTTGAGTTACAAAGACAACATACTGTGTATTACCCCATGCCATTCTGCTGGTGGCAAACTTACCCTGGAATTTTATTTTGAGCACTAAATAGCGCTTTTCTCTAGTGTCTGAGTGATTCCCTGTTTCACAGCCTGTGCCTCCTCCTTCTGCTGATGTTTGCCTGAACTGTGAAAACACATACAGCAATACCATGTGTACAAAGTAAATCCTCTGGCAATTTACTAGCAGCCAGTCTACGACTATTCAGCTAGGCATTGCCTTTGCTTAGCTCTTACAACTTTCAGTGTCTTAGAGCCTGGCTGGATCCACCTTCCTGGGTGAAATTACTCTCTGGCAATAAATAAAGTTCACAGGGTGCTGGGCCCCCAGGGGAGAAGAGATGAGCCCACCAGATATCTTTCCTCATTTGGAGCTGTCTGTGATCACTCAGGGAGTGCCGGCCCAGATCAGCACGTAAGTGATACAACTACTAGAGAGTAAAACAAGTCTGCGCTTATGCTGCTTGTGGCCATTTGAAGTCCTTCCCATGGGACACCTGGGGATTCCTTTAAAACCAGGTATGAGATGCTGTCTAATCAGAATCACCAGTGTCAGATAAGAAGCTGTAAAATAAATTGCTGAGCCAAAGAGAAAATGGCTTTTCCTTACTGTTTTCGTACTGTTTCTTCTAAACCCCTCAAAAAACCCTTGTCTTCCATGCATCAGCAAGTTTTACCAATACCACAGTTTCTGGGCTGCAGAAGCAGACTGGGTGATAGAATCATAGAATCACAGGGTTGGAAGGGACCTCTGGAGATCATCTAGTCCAACCCCCCTGCCAGAGCAGGATCACCTACAGCAGGTTGCACATGAATGCATCCAGACAGGTTTGGAACGTCTCCAGAGATGGAAACTCCACCACCTCTCTGGGCAGCCTGTTCCAGGGCTCTGCCACCCTCAAAGTAAAGAAGTTCCTCCTCATGTTTAGATGGAACTTCCTATGCTCAAGTTTGTGTCCGTTACCTGTTGTCCTGTCGCTGGGCACCACTGAAAAGAGCCTGGCCCCATCCTCCTGACACCCACCCTTTAAGTATTTATAAGTGTTGGTAAGATCCCCCCTCAGCCATCTTTTTTCCAGACTGAAGAGACCCAAATCCCTCAGCCTTTCTTCATAAGAGAGGTG
>VWZL01000863.1:189227-199607 GCA_013396915.1 Stercorarius parasiticus
CCAGCTCCCTCAGCACTCTCAGGTGCATCCCATCAGGGCCCATGGACTTGTGAATATCTAATTGATCTAATTGATCCCTCACTCGATCCTCGTCAACCCAGGGGGAGTCTTCCTCTTTCCCTGTTATTTTCCCCAAACCCTGGGACTCATGAGGGCTGGACCGAGCAATAAAGACCAAAGAAAAGAAGGCATTCAGTGACTCCGCCTTCTCCGCATCCTCCATCACCATGGCTCCTGTCTCATTCAACAGTGGGCCCACAACTTCTCTGGTCTTCCTTTTGCTTCCAATATACTTGTAGAAGCCTTTCCTTTTGAGCTTGACATCCCTAGCCAGGTTTAATTCCAAAGCGGCCTTGGCTTTCCTTGTTTCATCCCTGCATGCTCCGGCAGCATTCTTGTAATCCTCCCAAGGGGTTAGTCCATTCTTCCACTTACTGTAAACTTCCTTCTTCCACTTGAGCTTTTTCAGAAGCTCCCTGCTCAACCATGCAGGTCTCCTGCGTCCCTTGGCTGATTTCTTGCTCTTAGGGATGCACTGATCCTGAGCTTGGAGGAAGTGGTCTTTAAATACCTACCAGCTTTCTTGAGCCCCTTTACCTTCCAGAGCCCTAGCCCATGGGATCTGTCCAAGCAGTTTCTTGAAGAGGTCAAAGTTAGCCCTCCTGAAATCCAAGGTTGTAATTTTACTCATTGTTTTGTGCATAGTACCCATGATCCTGAACTCTATCATTTCATGATCACTACAACCTAGGGTGCCCCCAACCTTAGTGTCCTCCACCAGTCCCTCCGTGTTTGTCAGTACCAGGTCCAGGAGTGCTCCTCTCCTTCTTGGCTCCTGTACCACCTCTGTCAAAAAGTTCTCATCAATGCACTGGAGGAGCCTCCTGGACTGTGCGTGCCTGGCTGTGTGGTCTTCCCAGCAGATATCGAGGTGATATGAGAACCATGAGAACCCATGAGAACTAAGGCCTGTGATTGCGAGACTGCCTTCAGCTGTGTGTAGAAAGCCCCATCAGCTTCCCCATCCTGACCAGGTGGCCTGTAATAAACACCCACAACAGTGTCCCTCATATTTGCCTGCCCCTTAATCCTTACCCATAACCTCTCAACCCTCTCTTCATCCGCCCCTAGTGAAAGCTCGATGCGTTCCAGTTGTTCACTTACATAGAGTGCAACTCCACCACCACGCCTCGCTGGTCTGTCTTTCCTGAAAAGGACATAGCCATCCATCACAGCATTCCAGTCATGTGAGCTGTCCCACCACATCTTGGTAACTGCAACGAGATCATGGCCCTGCGACAGCACACAGATCTCCAGCTCTTCCTGCTTATTCCCTATGCTGCGTGCATTGGTATATAAGCATTTCAGAGAGGGAGTTGTCTGTGTAGTTTTGACCCTTGAGATGTAGTATGCCTTCTGGCTCTCAGAATTACTGAGATTACAAACTAGATTTGAAGGGGGTGGGGATGGTACTGGCCTTGCTGGTGAGGTGCCAGGGCATAGCTGCTCAGCGCTTGTGGGCGAGTCATCTCATTGCATCTTGTTTTCCAGGCCGTTTTGCCAAGGGTG
Organism: Stercorarius parasiticus; assembly: GCA_013396915.1. Classification (NCBI taxonomy): domain Eukaryota; kingdom Metazoa; phylum Chordata; class Aves; order Charadriiformes; family Stercorariidae; genus Stercorarius; species Stercorarius parasiticus. The sequence goes on from VWZL01000863.1 coordinate 190,797, forward strand.
GGCCATGCCAGCACCCCACACCAAGGACCTAAGTCAGTGAACCCACCTGGAACCAGCTCTGGCTCATGGTTGCTGATGAAGGACTGCAAAATATCTCTTCACCTGCAAACTGACAAAACATGAGTTTAAGCAGATGCTCAGTCTGAGCCCTGAAATTTCTAAGTAAATGCTTTTCTTGTCTGCGATATTCCTTCAGAAGCGGTACAAATAAATGTTCAGGGATGAGAGCTAAACTCCATCCTCTCCTCAGGTTCCACTTAACACTTGTCCTGAATTGGATTTTATGTGTTATACACAATTGGGGCAGGAAAAAAATAAAAAAGCAAGTCATCAAGCAGAAAAATCTTTCTGGGACTAAATTCTACTTTGGTTTTTTGTCTGTGAGTAAAGCCCTTCACTTCTGTGAAACACCGACAATATTTACTTTGCACCAGCTCATGAGCAGATTTAAATCCTCATAAACTGAGGAAAAGTTTGAAAAATAATGTTACTTACCAGCGTGTTAATGAAGGGTGCCTAACATTAACATAGAGCCCTGTTTTGTGTTTCAATTGTAACCAAGTGTGAACTGAAAGTGACTGCAGTGGGGCTGGGCCACAGCCACCGGGTTTGGGTAATCTGTCTTGTGTTCCTCAGTAGACGACTGAGCAAGTGGAGGCTCAGTGGCTGACACAAAAGGTGGGCTTGAAACAGGTATGAGTGGCTGACAAGCCATGGCCTGTGAAATGCAAGGGATCATGCTAGATAACCAGAAAGGACTCTCTAGCATGGAAATGTATTAATTTATGATAACATTACTCTTAGATTAGCCACAAGCCCCATCAGGTCATAGGATACACTGGCTAAACTTGACAAGTAATCAGAATATATGATTATTGGATAAGATTCACTGTTGTTAGAAATGAACCAAATATGTTCATACATGGTAATTGAAGACTTGGCTTTATGACACCAGATAATTAAAGCATTATTCATTTATCCTTTATGGCCAGTTTATTACAGTTTATTTTTCAAATGCTTCAAGCTATTAAATATGATGAGGAATTAATAATAAAAGAAGAAGCAAAGCAGTAAGATAATTCTACTGAGCCAAGTCTCGTCTATGTAATTGATGTTCATTTCATTGCCAGGGGCCAAACGTTGCTTGTTTCACTGACATGAATAACCCCATTGATTATAGTGCAAGTACATCAATAAAGTAGGGCCAAGCCTCCAACGAGATCATTATGTGGTGTCCCAAGCTTGAACAATACTGAACTAACTTTAATGGAAGATAAATCCTCAGGGAATGAAAAATATTAATGTGACCCTGTTACTTTATAGAACTAAAAAATTAAACATGGTCCATTATTTTGAGTGTGGGGACATTAAAGCAACAGCCATTACTAGAAAACTTTACAAAAATTTCTTAAGGAGTTTGTTAAAAATACTCGGAACATAAAGCATTCACAGATAATTCTCATTTTTCTTTGGCTGAAGAGAAGCCTTGTAAAGTAAGATCACTTGTAAGATTTACTTGTAAAGTAAAGTTGGTAACCAGAGTCCATTTTGGAGAGAAAAGTCTGGAGTTCTTGTTGCTCTTGTTAAAGTCTGATCCAGTTTCCTTGAAGATAAACAAGACAAACTACATAAAAGCAGGAAAAAAAGAAAAGATGAATGCTGCGTCTATCTCAGATAATGGCTCTTTCTTCTAGCTCACTTTTTTTTAGTAAGTTTGAGCAGAGTACTCAGTTTTACAGGCCAATCTGAGACTTGGCAGAATTGTTGCAGTATCAGACTCGATAAAGTGTTGCTTGTCCAGGCTCAGAGTGATGGTCCTGAGATCGAGGCTTAAAAACAAAAATAGAGAATAAGCAAAGGAAATAAAAAAACATACGAGCAAGAAGGCGACAAGTGGAAATTCAAATCCTGTATTCTGGGTGAAGTTAGGTTAACAGGAGCTTAAAGTCCGTGAACACAACACATAAGGCTCAAACGGAGCATCCTGGTGAATACTAAGGCTGTGTAATCCCCACTGTCAGTCAGAAATTTCCCAAGGGAACATATTAACTCTGTACTGAAAAGGAGAACTGAAATCCAATCAACTGTCCAGGGTCACACCGCAGAGACATCCTTCTTCTCTAAATTAAGTGAAGGGTATGAGATTGTGAGTCACTCCATCCATCTGTAACTTGCAATACCTCTATTTCAAACCATGTGTCCCAGATCATTGGAAAGCTACCCTGAAGGACAATCCATGTATTTTATGGAACCATTCTAAAAAATTTAATAATTACCTTTTCCTAGGGGTATTCTCTGAAGGTGTAAATAGCAGTGACTGAAAGAAACTGTAAAGTGTTCAGACTTGCAGGCACTTTCCAGAGATATCACAGGCCACGTTTTTATGTCTGACTAAGAAAAAAATCTTGTTGTGTTCATTTCCTGATTTTCACAGTAGAATCCAAACGCGCTATTCTAATAGGCAGTCCTTATACTTGAAGAGGGATGCAGAGGGGTCTTAGACATGTCCTGCAGGTAGGTGAACTGAGGAAAACTTGGTTTTCAGTGCTGTTCTTTTATTCCTTGATACCTAAACTATCTGACTGAAATCAGCCTGGTTTCAGAAATTCTGAGTTCTTGCCATTATCCCTACATTTCAGCCGTACCTTTCCAGGATGAAGATCTGATTTAAAAAAGAAAAATCAAAGCCTAATTCTGTAGCATCTGGACATGGTGTGGCTGCTCCCAATGTCAGGAGCAGGGCTCAGCCAGCTCTTTAATAGCCAGAGCTTTGCACTGTTAGTCAAAGATTCATATTTATGCTGAACTCCATAACCATATCCCCAGAACGCTTGGTGGTACGCTGAGTTGGAATGGAAATAGATGCTTTTCCTGCTGAGTACAGAAGTAAATCAAAAAGAAGCAATAAAATGAAAGCTTTATTGCTGTCTAGCAAAGCTATTTCGTATTAAGAATTTAGTATATAAAACTGTAGTCATGTTGTGCAAAATGTTTGCTATACTTTGATAAGAAGCCAGCGGTAATGGCTTTCTTAAACAATTTAATTTATTTTATACCGATTGCAAGACCCAAGAAAAACAGAAATTCTTGGCTTTGCGTGCATAAAAGAAAACATAATGAAAAGCTGCAAAAGGCCCTGTGAGTTTGCCAGTATCTGAGCATGCACAAAGAATCCAGCAGCAGCAAAGTCTGAGCAGAATGAGGGAAACTAGGTTGATTTTAGTAGCAAGCAGAGTATGGATACCAAGAACATTGACACTTGGCTACGCTTTATATGTGCACAGGGGCAACTGCCATCTGCAGTGCTCCTTCAAGACATTGAGGAAAGAGTTTTGCCTTGCTGATGAGTTATATTCTTTCTATCATGATAAACAACAGGCTAATGAAGCGATGAGTCTATATGATCTCCCCACCTTTTCCAAAAGACAATAAACTGCAAGTGTCAGGCAAAGAGCCCAAAGGATGCCACCTCAGTAGTTCCTTTTATTACACTGTCACCAGATGATAACAACTAAGACGAAGCAGGAAGGAATTCTTGCCTTGGAGGGCTCATATCCTGAGGTCTCACTTCTACAAAAATTCATGTAAAAATAATCCTTTGGGTTTGCTTTTTTTTTTTTAAAATAGCACCATTGGCTTGCATGAGCAGAACCTGTGAGGTATTTGAGGAGGGTTTTCCACCTCAAATCGCACTCTCTCCCTCCAGCAGATAACAGCTTTGACACTGCCACACACAGAGAGGTTGCTCCATCCAACTGCAGATCCAAGGGTGCAGGTGACCTGTCACCTAAACCCCAGCTCTGAGATTTCTATGTTTCTATGCACGTTTTAAAAAAAAAAAAACACGCTGCTAAGATTTTTTGTAGGGAAGGTCAAGAGACATGCAGCAGGTCTGGTTCACTTGGTATTTACACAGTCATAAATCAGGAGCAACAGCACGGGAGAACTGATTAACACAGGAGGGAGTGGGATCCCACCCTAATTTAGCATCAGTCTTTGGTGATCAGGATTCCTTCAGGACTTTACATTTTATTTGTTATATCTGTCTCTGTCATTTTGTCATCAGAAAACACAAGAGCTTTTTAGAAGAGCAGAGAGTAATCTGAAGTAGCAGGGGACTTTTTTCTTCATGATTTAAGGGATATAGCATTTAGAAAAGCACCCTTATTCCTTACGCCCATAAACATAACACCTACAGCAATTTAGGAACCCGAAACACCCTGTTGTAGATCTGTCCTTCGCTCTGACAGGGCGCAGCCACTCAGATCTTCAGACCTGCCTATCAGTAAATGCCCCAGGTCCTTCATGAACCCATGGACTAAACCACCTAAATTCTGTTGTCATGATTTTTCGGGGATTTAAGCCAAGTCTATACTCCAGACAACAGCCTTGCCTTACTTTCCTACAGGCCCAGTGTCCCAGTTATCTTCAAAGTAGACCTACCTTTTGGAAACATGTACCACAGAAAGCCTACTCCTTTTTCCCTAATAGCTTAGAGCTCTGAACTATAGCAATGAGACACTTGTAAACAAGTCTCTGCTACGCCCAGGTTGGAACAAAACGTTGGACCCAAAGGGGTCTCTTATCACTAGTCTATTAAGCATTCCCAGGCAAGGATTTCTAAAGCTCTGCTGAAGCTATTACACTTCACCAGAAAATTGTTCTCTGGGCCAGAGAGGAAGGAAAAGTAAATGGCTGGGAAAGGATGATTCAAGACCATACTCCAAGGGATAATGAATTCTTTACGAGAAGTAAAATAGCTTCAGCAAGCACGATTTGTCATGGAAGCCTCAGTAGCATTCCTCCAACAACAACAGCAAGACCCAGGGCTGAGTTTCAAACCTGAGCCTCTTAAAACCCATCAAGCCTGTACAGCCAAACACTTCTCTGTCTGCCCTCCAAAGATCTTGGGTTATTTGTTCCCAATAGTTTTAGATGTAAAGATTAATCCAATAACAACTACTAAATCAGACTGCAGAAGATGACAGAGAAGACAAACAAAGGGGGCAGCTGATCAGAAAGCCCGAAGGGGCCATAGCTGGGTGGTTCTGGATAGCTGCAATGGGACTGTGGATGTCTTGGGGTGTTAAAGACTAATTTGTAACTGCTGGAGTTTTGAGGCTTTCAACAATGCAAAGCACTCAATTTAGGTACTCAAAGTGGCTTTTAAGCTTCTAACCCCACGTATGACTCTAACCTGAAGAAATTTCTCCTGCGATCCTTTAGCTCCTGCACCTCCCAGGCCTTTTTCCTTTATTTCCCAACCAGAAGCAACCTGTTAGAACAAATGGACGAAAGATCTGACACTACAGGCCCATTCCAAATGAAAACCACTTTATGAATTCAGAATATGCTTATTCAGATGACTTATTGGACTATACCTAGACCTCATTTGATTGTTAAATGCTAATGAAAATCATTGCAGGAGTCATTTAGAAACAGAACTTTTATAGCAGTTAAAGAGTGCTTTTAGTCGCTGGACTAAATGGGTTGATATTTTCTCCAACAGTTCAGCTACCAATACAACAGAGAAAAGAAACAGCCTGAAGTGAATCAAGGGCTGCCCCTTAGCACAACAGATGGGGACATGGCCTTGCATGTCAGAACATTCAAGCTCTGCTTCTCTCTCCTCAAGCAGAAGTTTATCCAGAAATTGTTAAATCTGTGCACAAAGCTGCCAAAGATCTTTCACTCTCCCTCCCTCTCTATCTCTCTCCCACGAGTATGGGATTAGCAGCATAGCTGCACAGTGACTTCTGCTCCCACTCTCCACGGAGAAGCATCTTTTACTTCTGTAAATGCTGTAAATGTAAAAATGCTGTATCTCTCCTCCTCCCCTTTTGGGGAAGAAGTCATATCAGCTGCATACCCTGATGTCTCCTAGCCCACACCCCAGACTCTAAAAGGGCAACAGTTACAGCTCTAATTAATTGGCTGACAATGTTCCTGTTTCTCTCTAAAGAAAATGTGAACAGCAAAACTGCTTTAAATACAACTTCAGAGCAGAAATCCTTCAAGTTCATTGTAGAGATATTTAAACCACAATTCAGCAGGGCTTGGGCGGGAGACCAAATCCTAGATGTAGATATGGGATTTTTGGGGTCAACAGGCATCTAAGGACTCCAGGATGTAATCACCCACTGCACTGGGATCTGCAATAGCTGAGTAGAGTTCAGGCCTACAAGAGTTTTCCATTTCCCCTTAATGGAGGGTCTGACCTCTAAGCAGCAAGTTAGGATACAGTAGGCAACAAAGGTCTTGCTCCAAAGAAGAGACCTGAGGAAGTGTCATAATTTTTACTTTAAAATAAGCAGTTTTGGCTTTACTGCCCTTCTAGCAAATACCTGCACTTCAGACACTGCCCCAAGCACCCCTCTGAGTTGCTCAGACTTCTAGCACAGGCTACGGAGGGAGTTAAGCACTACCACAAGGAAGCACAATCCTTATATGCTGAGCAGAGAGACAACTCAGTGCGCCTAAGAGACAACACCAGGTATACAGTGCATCAGGTCTCGTTCTCAACCATTCCCATGGTTCATCCCTCACCAAAGCTGTCAGTAGGTGCCTAGCACTTGCTCACAGAAGCAGTTCTTTTTCCTAAGACTCTACGATCAATGGTGGTGCAGGTGGTCATTAATTTTGCTACAAACCATCATGTAGGATCACTTGCCCAGCTAGTGGGAGACCAGGGTTTATTTCCTGGGTCCTCTGCCTCCTCTGAAGAAGCTCTTCTTCTTTGCATGGCAGATACACAAATGATTCATTAAGCTGCTCAGAGAGAGCAAGAGACAATATGTTTAGCGCAGCCAGAGCTGTTACTTTCTGGAGGGAACCTGGCCTCAGACCCTTGCTCTAAGGACAGTGCATTAAACAATCACTGGATAAAACATAGGAACAGCCTCTGTAGCAGGGACTGCAATCAAGAAATCCCCATTCCTGTTAAGTACCTCCAACTATTAAAATTCATGTTGTCCTAGTTCTTGGACCTTGGCCTTGGCCAGATTCATCATCTGGGCATCTCAATCTGTTCCCTGTAATTACATTGCTTAGGTACTGTCCTCACTCCTGGGAAACGTGGATTTGAATTCCCTCAGGGAGTTACCCTGCCAGATAAAAGATTGCTCTGACTTCTCTGCTAGTAAACAAAAGCAGGAGTGGTGTTAATTCCACTATATGGTCCTCTATGTTCTGTGAGGGGCAATTTCTGAGAACATACTTTCTGGGTGAAATCTTCCAGCTAACACTGAGAAATAAGAAAAGAGTTCATAGCTTCCCATGGCACTAAGATAGGAGATAAGCAATGACCTCTTCATCTCTGATAAGACCAAGACATTCCTGGACAAGATCCATCTAACTTTTAGATGGATGGTTGGATGGATGGATGGATGGATGGATGGATGGATGGATGGACGGACGGATGGGTGGATGGATAGAGCCTATCAAGTTAGGCAGCAGCTGAAATTTTGAGGAAGACCTTCACAGGTGAAAGCCTTCTAGGCCCATACAACTCCGTGGTATTGGGGTAGCTCAGTTGTCTAGTATGACACCAGGAGTTCGGGAGAGGAAAAAATGGTACACAACATCATACTCCAGACAAGTTGCATGATGACTGAACCAACCTTCCTCCTCTAGGGCAGATCCAAACTCATAATCTTCTGTTCTCTGGTTTCCATGCATAAATAGGTATGTAGATCTAGGTGACCCTGCTCTGGCAGGGGGGTTGGACTAGATGATCTCCAGAGGTCCCTTACAACCCTACCATTCTGTGATTCTGTGACTCTGTGAATAGATGTTGGAGGGAGGAAGCAACCTTTAGTGGGGTGAATTTTTTGGGGCTTTACTATAGTCCTGGCAATAAATAACTCAGTGGGCACTCTGTTGACAAACTGCAGCTCCCCAGGCATTCTTGGAACAGTTACGGTGACAAATCTGGTAAAGTCTTCAATCCACTTTAAAAAAAAAAGCACATTCATTTTGCCCCGGTTCATACTGTCATCAGAAGACAATAACAAATGTTGTAGTCCATAGTCTGCCTTCAGGCTAAACAGCAAAAAAACCCATCTGTCCTGGTTTTAGAGGCAATGATTTGCTGTTCTAATTCTTTATTTTATCTCCTCCTCTTTATTGATCTATAGCAAAGTAGCGGGCATCTCCTCTGCCTTCTGTATCTATGCAGAGTTGAGGAGGCAATGCATCTCACCTTGTTCCTTAAAACCTTAACAGCTTTCATTTCTTCCTAAAACAAAGTAGGGGCTACATCTTCCCATTAGGGCACTACCACTGCTGTTGACAGTGGCGTTTTTCTTCAAAGTCACCTTGTCTGCCTCTTTAGAGAAAACTTCCAGACCCCTCTCTGCTCTCCCTGTTTCTAACCTCAAGCTACAAGAAACTAGCTGAGTTTAAGAACATCGTCTGGTTAATTTTTTTCCCTGTGGCCCTTAGCAGTTCATGTGAAGTTGAGTTCCCACTGTTAAAAGAGCCTTAATTGCCAGCCTACATTGGCAGTCTCATTGTGGTCCCACCACAGCAGGTATTGGACTAATTACTACAGACCTACACATACGATTTGAGTCAGTTTATTTTTTTTAAGGCATCTTTGAGTTGATGCAAATCTTCAAATTACAAATAAGAAAAACACAACCACCCTCCACATTCAGTCTGAAATTTCTGACTTATCTACAGATTATTTTACCGAAAGCTAAATTCCACACTGGGTGAGCCTGTTTCTCTTTCCACTTTGCTTGCATAAACCCCAGATCATACGAATTCAGTTCAAGTTGTCCTTACCAGACCCACTAGTAATGAGCCTAG